>JAJHJA010000591.1:0-95720 GCA_021202915.1 Heliconius himera
TCTAACTACTATAATCAATTGGTTATCATGTAACATATTGACACTAAATATTGAAAAAACCAAATTTATTACCTTTGGCCATAAATCCCAAATTCCACATGAATCGTTTTCGATCATTGACACACAAATGTCCAGATCAAGGTTATTTTTGCGATTGCTGCCCGCTTAGTCGATCACGTACTATAAAATACCTCGGGGTAACCCTAGATGAAAATCTCACGTGGACTGAACATAATAAATGCTACAGTATCCCGATTAAGGAAACTCATATATGTTTTTAGAAAACTTAGGTCTAGTGCAACTCAAAAAATCTTGAAAATTGTTTATATTTCTCTTGTGCAGTCTATTTTGAATTATTGCATTCCAGCATGGGGTGGAACATCGAAATGCACGATGCTTCGATTGGAAAGAGCCCAAAGATGTATTTTAAAAGTAATGACACACAAACCTAGGCGCTTTTCAACTACAGATTTGTATACAGTTTGTAATGTACTGAGTGTTCGACAATTGTTTATCTTGCAAGCTATTTTACGGAAACACAAAAAAATATTTTACAACCCGGATAGTGTAACTTTGAAACGCAGAGACGATAAAGTCTGTCAAATTGAACATCGCCGTTTAGCCTCTTCAAATAAACAATACTATTATTTATGCCCATCGCTATATAATAAAATTAATGAAAAAATTAGAATCCATCGCCTAACCCTACGAAGGTGTAAAATTGAATTAAAAAATTGGCTTTTAACATTAAATTATGATGACACAGAAAATCTTATCCGTATCCTAACTATATGAGACTTAAATTACAAAACAAAAACCATATGAGACTTAAATTATCCACACACACACACACACACTCACGCACACACAAACACACACACCCACAAACACCTACGCATATTTTTATTTTACGTTACTTTATAATTATTATTTTTTTTTCTTCTATTTTATTGTAGTTTTGCTTTGTTTTCATATATATATTTCAAACAGTTAGTAATTTATTTTTTGATATTAAGCAACGCTTGTGAGGTGGGCGTTAATAGCCGCGACACAGTGTTTCACTAATGCGGTTATTATCGTACAAATTGTTTCTTGTATAACTTTGCTAATATGTTTTAAAATAAATAAATTAAATTAAAAAATTTATCGGGTTTTTGTTGTATGTATTTTCTATAATTTAATATTGATCCTTATGAAAATGAATATAATAGTCACTTTTAGCATTTCATCTAGATTGAAATTATAGTTCACTGTATAACATTCTAATAAATAATTAAGGAGATGTCACTGATTCGAAATGACCTAGCGAGCTACGAGCGGCATAGTATGACCGACGCGAACGGGCATATGACTTTGACGGTTTTGTAATTTTTCATACATTTTCGAACTACAGTTAATTATTATGTAATTATTTGCTGTTTATAATTAATTTCTACTTTTCTTTGGTTCTTCGCTTATTCGAGTATTAGTTAGATTTTCATGAATTTCTTGGTGTGGTGTAAGTTGCGGCCCTGCGCGGCATCGGTATAATATTATTTAAGTATTAAATAGAGAATTGTTGGTTATTTCATCTTGGTTGGATGGTTATCTATACCGTTTTTATACACTTAATAAATTGTGGTTTTAGTTTTTTGGGATTTTATTTGATATTGCTCGCAAAACTTATCATATTTAATGTAGAAAGGACTTTAGTTATTTCATATAGTATCTATGTACGCGCGCAAGGAAAACAAGTAAAAAGATTTTTCCCGGGTAAATCAGTAAAATCGATCACTGAAAGTCCAATAAAAATTAGTTCAGTTATTCTGTAATAGAAAGACAGACAGAGACAAAATTATGAATAATGTAGCTGGTTTTGTTTAGTTTTTTTATTAATATTTTACTATGGTTACGTTTACTTATATTTTTTTCATTTAAATTAGTTAGATATTTTCAAAAACAATTTCCTAAATATATCTATAAGCATTCGTAAAGTTTAAGCGGGCGAAGCCGCGTCCGGGTCCGCTAGTATCATATATAATAACAAATGACTACACCGTGGAATTACGATGCTAATCCTAGTTATTCATGTGTCTGAGACAGGTAGTGGAGGAGACAAGTTAGTCAGAGTTAGCTCGAACTGGTACTAATGAACAATGGAGTATAAAGGACTTGATCAAATTATACCGGGAATTGGCAACGGTTAAGCAATACTTAGGTACTATATATAGCAATATTGTATTGAAATATCATAGTGCCGTGTGGCCAGTCGTGGCGCATAAGCGTGTGACTGTGAACGCAATTGGTTGTATGAAGC
The DNA here is from genome assembly GCA_021202915.1 of Heliconius himera. Classification (NCBI taxonomy): domain Eukaryota; kingdom Metazoa; phylum Arthropoda; class Insecta; order Lepidoptera; family Nymphalidae; genus Heliconius; species Heliconius himera. Next base: position 2,297 of record JAJHJA010000591.1, read on the forward strand.
GATGAACTTTTTTATTTCTACAGTTTTTCAACATAATGGAGACAATATTAAAGCCACAGACAAAAGTCTCTAGTGGAAGATTTTTAAATAAAATATTTTTTTATACTAAAGCATAATTTTATTGAATTACTCTTTGCATGCAAAAATATTTTTTAATAACGAAGTGCATCTTGCTTAATTCTTCTTCTTGCTTGACTGATTCCTACGGAAAGCGGAAATTGAAATATCTTGATACTAGAGTCGCTCTATCTATTGAGTTAAAAGCTTCATGTTGAATAACAAATATTTTATCTATATTCTAGAATTTTATGTTAAACTGCAAAGCGTTTTTATGTTTTAATTAGTATGTACATTTTTAAGTGAATATTCGTACATTAAACATTTTTAACAAATCCGACAAAGCCGTGACGTAGAGTGGCCGGTCTCTAATTAACGCACGTAATTACAATTTACTTTGTTTTATTTTATTTCATTTTCTTTGTTCCTTTTATTGTTATGATCAAATAAAAGAAAATAATTTAAGTTCCTCATATTTAAATGTGTGTCTGCTGATGCTGTAATAATTTTTTGTTGTGTTGTATAATTTTTATATATTTTTTTCTATCCTTTTTAATAATGATTTTTGATATTTAAAAACTTTAAATTTATAGAAGTTGGTAATATATATGAGGCCAGTCGTGGCGCAGCGGAACAAAGTGTGACTGTAAAACCAACTGATTGTGGGTTCGATCCCCACTCGAGGAGATGAAATATTTACTTAAATTTATATTTCCATTTATTTCGCTCTGGTGTCGAGGCTAAGCTCGACGTTGTGCGGCGAGTTCTGCCACTCAACACGCTATGCCTCCAAAATCCAGCAGAGAAAGGGGGAACGGAGTGTCTTAACACTAGGTTTCCTCTGCATACTCACGAGACATTATGTGTTACGTTGCGGAACTCAACGCCTTTTCGTATGGGAATCAAACCCACGATCGCGTTTACAGTCCCGCTGCACCACGACTACCAAGATTTGGTAAACTTTAAATATTATAGAAAGCTTCTTATGCAATAAAAATGTTAAGAATCTAAATCTTTTAGACATAATTTAACTAACTTCGATGATGCAGGTACAAATATTAATTAATTTTCCAGTTATACATCAGTAAGTTATAACTATTACCAAATGGGAAACCGTAGCTGGTTCCAGTCTATTAGAGAATAATTATCGACTAAATATATATTCAAATGGGTAAATTTGGAATTGTATTTAGACTAGCTGTCACGAGCAAGAGAGCTGGACCATTTAATACAAATGTTATTCACTTGTATTATATTTATACATATACAATATATGTGTCATAGAAATATAAAATATTTGTATAAACATAATTAGTTTCAAGGGGTATTGTTATAAGAGGTACAATCGTGCAAACGCGATAGTTGTGAGTTCGATCCCCACTCGTGGAGATTAAATATTTTATATTTTCATTCTCTTACCCTGCTTTACTGAAAAAAATGCAGCTTAGTGAAAACATTAAATAAACAAAGGTATCTAATTAACATCAATTTTCTATACATGTCAGCTTTCCTATTAGGATGCAAATGATGCAATACATATCTATATGTAAATGTCCAGATTACATTTGGGCAATATCATACATTGGTGTTACACGCATTAAGGTCACTATAAATTTGCGGTTTCCCCATTATGCTACGCAGCTCATTGGGTTATAACTTAATAATAAGTTCTGTGGTATCTACATAGGTATATATTTAATACTTAGTGGTGACCTATTTTAGCGAACGTTTGTATAAAAGAATAATAGAAACGGTATAAACGTAACGAAATCCATATTACGAAAACTACGAACGATTAGAAATAGTCTTGAAAGACCAAGTGTACCTTATAAGTGAGGTTCTCATTTCTTTTTGAAGTGCGGGACTCTAAAAGTGAGATTGTTGCTGTCCAAAGAGTAATTTATTTTAAATATTTTTTGAATAAATCATCGTATGTTATCCTATTTGTTTTCTTACTTATTCACGAATTCGGTGTAGCAACTAAGCTAGATATCAAGTTTTAACGGTCGATCGCAAGATGGCTAAAACGTGTACAATAAATAGACCATGAAGTATATAACACCTGTAAAAGTTTTAATTTAAAGTGACATCTAAACTTATTAATATCAACAATAAGTTGTACGTAGTAAGTACGTCAGCAATTAGGATAATATAGATAAAAATATTTTAAAATTCTAATCCTATAATATAATTTACGTACGAAAATCTAAACAATATTAGAAGGACACTAAAGGAGTTAAATACTTTAAATGCAATAATTTTGGCTTTAGCTACTCTCGCCCCTCCCCTCCCGGTGACGCTGTCAAAACCAGTCCAGGTCAACAGCTTAAAGCCAATTCGAAAAAAAGAAAAATCAATCGGGGGCAGTTGCTTGTAAGCAACGGCCCTTATTGGAAGGTAACACTGGTGGTGTGAAGTATTGTTATAGTGTGAATACTGGATAAATCCAATGTAAACCTATTCGTTATGCAACTTCTCAGATACTATTGCATGCTTAAATCCTTTGGTTCATCGCGTTTAGTAAACAATGTTGATTCGTGTGTAACTCCAGTCGTCAAAAGGCTTATTGAACGAGCTAAGGATTGCGCTTTAGAGTTTGTTGTTATTTTGAAGTTTGAACTAGTACTAGTAACTGTACAAGTCCTTATATATGTGTAGAATAGTATATTTGTAAGTTACCTTATAACTTAAAGTTTGTCTAGATTAGACAGTCAAATTTATTCAAACATTAAACACATTGTCTGTCCAGACTATACATATAAATTAATTTCAAATGACGTGAAACAAAAACTAAAGCCAATACAAAATGTAAAACAAATGAAAACGCCGGCAGTAAATGCTAATTTGCGAATAATATCGCAATATACAGTAATGGCTTACTTAATATCGCATTCTGAAAACCATTACAGTGAGAGTACTAAATATATGAGGACTTAGCGTGTTTACTTTATATTGTAATAGACATAGTTCATTGTCACGTAGGCCGTCGTAGCGCAGTGGGGCAGCGTCTATAAACGCGATGGTTGTAAGTTCAATCCCCACTTGAGAAAATATTTTTTTACATTTTCCCACTCCGTCAAGACGACAAACGGCGTTGAGTACTGATATGCTTGTAAGATCTCTGTATAATGATGAGAACCAAACAGGTTGCTTTATATTGTACCTGTGAATTGATTGTGAATAAATGTTAGCATCATTTCGCAATGGGGCATTGTAATAAATGTAGGGGTTATCGGTTTGATTTCCAAGCAGACAAATAAATTATTTTCATTAGTGCACTCTCGTAACTGACTAAAGCGTGAAGTTCCAATACTCAACGTGCCATTGGGCAGAAATATGACATAAATACAAATAACATATTTAATTAAGCATAATGTACTCTTTGATTACAATATTCATTAAGTACTACACGACTTAAATTATGAAATTTCGCAACAGGAACAAATACACAGAAATTAATATCGGACCGCTCTCGTTGTAATGATAATATTTGCTGACGAGAAGCAATTCCAACTAATTGTTTTCATATTAAACGAATGGAAATAATTATGGACTTCGTTAATTATACACATTTGTCATTCAAGGCAGGTTGTGTTTAAGACTACGGGCGTTTGACTTTAAACGGAATGTAACTTTGAAATGTTTGCTTTGTAAATATGGTTTTAATTATTAATAATATTATATTTAATATTGGTAAACATATTATAATAATAGAAATAGAAGAATAAGAAATAAATACTGGGTCTATCTGTGAAAAAAAATGTGGTAAGACAGATCTGTGATATTCCTCTACATTAGTTCCTCTACGTTCTAGTTGAACTCACAACTATCGAGCTCATTGTGAAAATACAAAACTATAATACCCCAATAGTCTTTACGTAAAATTTATCCCGAATCAAATAACCGTAAAATAACAAACAAGCTTTTCTTTACAATACCAGTCATGATATTAGTAAACAAAATAACAATAGATATAATTTAATCTTTTAATACCCCCATTCATTGTTAAATATTAAATAAGCACCATATTTGCTCTGCCTCTTACATGTTAATTTTCATTTGGACACAAACACCGCGCGTCAAACATTTACCTCAGTAACTAAATTTCAATTAGGGTTTAACATCATTTAAAATTTAATGAAATACGTCATGCTATTAAGCATTAAAATGGCCTAACAAAGTTTCCGCGCGACAGGTTTTATTGAAAGCACTCGAAATTGAAAATTAAATATTAAGTAATGCAGTGAATTATTACAAACGATATTAAAACGTAACAATTTACACTACGGTCTATAGTTGACTATATATGAAACGCGGTTTTGCGTTCAATTAGTTTATAATATTTATGATATTAAAGTTGTAGTTTAAGAATTTGTCACAAAAAAATATATTTTCGAAGAGACATTTCCGTGTGTATGTAGAAAAGACGGTTATGTGTATAACCGCACAAGGCAACAAAAACGTTCGTACCAATTTCAGATAATAGTTCAAGGGAAGTACAACTTAAGAAGCCCACGAATTTAACAAAGGGTCTAGCCCGATAAGCGTGAGAAGGCACTGGCTTTTAATTTATTATTTTAATATGATTTTGTGGCTTTTTATCTGAAATAGCGATATACCATTTTTTTGTCTCTAACCCTTACAGTAAGGGAGTTACGGAGTAACAACTCTTAGCGTTACTAAGTTTAATTTCTCGATATCTATTGAAGATATCTTCATAAATGAGCGACGATGATGGAGCGATATCAAGATAAATGGTATTGACAGACGGACAGACAACAAAGTGTTCCTATAAAGGTTCATTTTTTCTTTTGAGTTACGAAACCTTAAAAATGTTTTAATATTTAAATACAGACAGAATTTAATAAAAGTATAAAACATTATTTAGACGCATTTAAGATTTCCCATTAAAATCATGAAACCATCATCTCAACTATCAGCATAAAGATTTAATAAAATGTAACGCGTAAACTATTCAAACGAGTTGGGCAGTCTTAGTACTTGGTGCCCATACTGCATATTTATGATTTAATCAGCCACTGCAGCTGTTACCAACACACCAACTATGCATATAGCATGCGTCTTAGACTCTCTTGTAGGGAACTTTTAAGTACCTGGATGACCGCAATTTTGAGGTAACTTACCTTTTGAAATGAAGCACAGGTAGCGTTATTTTGAAGAAAAGCTCTATTTTAGTTTATATTAAAAGCATAATACTGTACATACAATATTGCACATATCTCGTTCCATATTGCGTCAGAGGTACATTATTATGAAAAATATTGTTTTTTTTAAGCCATGAAGCCAGACGAGGCGCAGGGGCACAAGTGTAAAAGTAACTTGATCGATCTTGATGACGTGGTTTGATTCCCTCTCAAGGAAACTTTTTTTTTTATTTTTTCCTCTGATGTCGAGTTGATTCTGCCACTCAACACTCAATGCCTCCTCTTGGCGGGAAATGAGAACGGAGTGCCTTAACGCTAGTTTCCTCTGTCTACCTTTTTAAACCCTTTCAAAGTAAAAAAAAACTATAAATATTATTTTCAAGACAGTAAAACTACAAGTCGACTTCACAAGTAAGTCTACTTTGATCAGTCGACCAGCTATCGCGACCGACATGTCGTGGACGACTAATCTAAGCCATGAGACGCAACTGTGACTGTGTGCATTTTTGGTACAGTCGCGCTCCTTAAATATTTATAGTATCGAATTTTAAATATAATTTTACATTTTTATGTAAGTATAAGAGTTACATTTATTGGAAAGAGAGATATAAAAATATTTAAAATAGTAATAAAGATTACTTTTGTACTATATTCATTCGTGTAAAAATAATTGTAAAAATCTTAACAAATAACCAATTTTAGTCCTCCTGATTCTAAAAAAATAAAATTTTATATTGAAAAACAAAGGGAATATGTCGAAATTATAAAATTTATATTTTGTCCCGTCCACGTTTTTATTTTAACAAGAAGACAGAATAAACTATACATTTTATGCAAATGTAACGGTCCATAGAAAATAACCTTTACAAAATAAAATATATCAATTTTAAATATATATTATATTTATGATAAGGGCGTTATATACATATTCTCACTACAAAGGCTAAAGTTCTAAGTAAGAATCCTACTCAGGCAAAAGATTATTTTTAAATTATTGTTTTTTCGCCATGATAAAACGAGCCTAGAAATAATTTATTCTTATGTTTTCGTTTTCACTATTAAGCACAACAGTACTCTTGTTATATGACTGTCTAACTGGCTGACTGTAGAAAATGTAATTGTAGAGCGCGCTAGGATAACTATTTATTAACTCTGTTATGTGGTGATGAGTCTAAATGAAACACATACAGAAGTTGTTCTATATATTTACTGGAAAATATAAACTTAACAATTTTGTATCTTTATTTGTAAAAGTTTCATTTTACTGCTTCGTTAGTTGGAGATCTGTCAGGATAACTTGTGTAAGTTTGAATATTATTTTCAGTGCTACAACTCATTTTTTTTTAATCTACGTTGGAGTAGTATACATTATGTAATTCATCTCATAAGTCTTCAGTAGTATGAGAATACCGAATTAAGTGCAAATTCTACAAAATAAATATAGTTTATATTTAATATAATTTGATATGACAGAGATCCGTAATAATGAGATGAGAAAGATGCCGAGATACTTGTAACTGTTTTATTCTGTATGCACAATTATAATGGGTTCGATTCCCACTCGAAGTATTGAAATATTTAATACTTTCATTTCCTCATTCTGACTACAAGGCGAAACGTGGCTATGAATTCCAACTCGTTCGCTCAAGGAATGCAGTGGAAAGTTGTGAAGGTGTACGTATGTGTCTTAATGGGAAACAGAATGTAAAACACTCTGTTTCCAATAGGTTCCCTCTACCTATCCTGCTATAATATGCAGGATACAACGTGAAAATAAAAAAAATACAATTGCATATCCAAACAATCATTATTGTGCGGAATCCCACAGAGTAAAGCTTATATACATATTTCTATGAAAAAATAAAAAAAATAATGCAAAAAATTTAGTTCATAAATTATAATAGTTTAACATAATCGAAACAAAATGTTTTAATTAATTGGTACATACATACCTACTCTGTGTGCTGCCTCAGTTTATACTTGGTTGCCTTTTTAAACATAAACCGTACTGTGATGTATAGTCGCCAGCAACTATGTGTGAGTAACTCCTCGCTTAATACGTTTGTCGTCTAGCGTACAATCTTGTTAAATTAAATTATAGCATGTGTAAATTTTTTTTAATTGTTAAATTTGTGTTATAAGAATAGGTAATCATTTTATTACGTGTTTAATAGCACTGACAATATTGTATAGGATCATTCTATTTCCAGCTTCACGCTGTATCTCATATGTAGCAGGGTAAGCAGAGGGAACCTGGGAGCCTAGTGTTAAAACACTTCTGTACTCTTTTTTCCACCGAATTCTTGAAGCATTGCGTGTTGAGTGGCGAAACTCAAAGCAACGCTTTGTGTCCTGTCACCACAGTGCATAAATAATAATAAAATTAAATATTTCATTTCCTCGACTGAGAATTAAACCTGCAACGGTCACGCCTGTGCCTGCGCCACTACGACCTCTAATAAATAATGAAACGTTTATTTCATTCATTCATTCATTAATTTATTCATTCATTCATTCATCCATTTATTCATTCATTAATTCATGCATTCATTCATTCATTCATTCATTTATTCATTCATTCATTCATTCATTCATTCATTCATTCGTTCGTTCATTCATTCATTCGTTCATTCATTCATTTGTTTATTCATTCATTCATTCATTTATTCATTCATACGTTCATTCATTCATTCATTCATTCATACGTTCATTCATTCATTCATTCATTCATTCATTCATTCATTCATTCATTCATTTATTTACACAATTACTCATTAGGAAGAAAAAAGGGTATAAATTGAAAAATATGCAAAAGAGGCCAGTAGTGGCGCAGTGGCACGATTTGTGACTGTAAAACCGACTGGTTGTGGGTTCGATCCCTACTCGAGGAGATGAAATATTTACTTAAATTTATATTTCCATTTCTTTGCTCTGGTGTCGAGGTTAAGCGCGGCGTTGAGTTCTGCCACTCAACACGCAATGCCTCCAGAATTTGGCAGAAAGTGGGGAACGGAGTGTCTTAACACTAGGTTCCCTCTGCCTACCCTGCTGTGTGCGGGATACAGCGTGAAGCTGATTTTTTTTTTTTTTTTAAATATAAATTAATTGAAAAATATATTATATATTATTTATAATAATGAGCTGTGCATATTGATGTCATTTCTACTTAAACAAATACAAAACACACTTAAACAAATGACACAAACAACAGAAAACTTAAACGAAAGAAATTATAAACAACCGACTACCTACTATTCTCTTACCCAAAAATACTTCAACGAAAGATGTATACAACTATGCCGCGATGAAATATATTATAATTATTGGATAACCCCAAAATAATGCAATCCCTTCTAAATTTACTTTGCTATAGAGCCAGGTGCAGAATTGAAGCATTCTCTCGTCAATCTCCGTAGTAGCTCCGAACATCTGGGCGTTGGTTCCCTGGCCGTGGTCTCAAGCGACAACCTGCTCTAGATCAGACACAGAGAGAGGGGTGCGGGACGGGATTGGAAGGATTATCAAATGCCAACTAGGCGGTCAACTCAGTCAGGTCAGACCCTCGGTTTCCTGAGGGAGGCCCAGCTCATTGAGCAATGCAAGCAAATAAAAAGTCCCTCGGAAGTCATCTGACGTCTGACCTCGGGCGGCCGGGTATGCATGGAGTGCTACTCCTTAGGTGCAGGTGACCCGATTCGGAATGCGTAGGACGCGAGACGACCAATGTGTACCTCCAGGCTTTCTATTTTTAGGTTGCGGTGGTGCGTGGTGTTTCTCACGTAGCATGGCGCCTGCGTCACTCGACGGAGGATGAGGTTCTGGACCACCTGCAGGATTTCTCGTTGAGTGATACTCGCTAGGACGTTGTGATGTCCTCAGTGTATAGTGCGTAGTGAGCAGGTGACAAAATGCTGCCCTGGGGAACAACGGCAGCGATCAAGTCGCTGCTAGACCTCGAACTCTCAACTCTCAAGCAAAATGTCCTGTCACTGAGGCCGGGAGGCAAAGACATGCGCGACGTGCTGGAGGGTGCCGGCTCTGAGTACTTAATGAAGTAGGCCCGGGTGAGACGCGGTCGAATACGCGTGCTACGTCGAAGTAGACTGCTATTGCACTCTCCTTTCGGTTGATCGCTGTTACGGCGTAGTGTAACCAGAGTGGTATACGCGCTCGCCAAACTGCTCGCTTCGTGGGTGGATGTGCGATTGGAGAAATGAGAAGAATAACTTCTCGAACAGCTTCGCGACCGCGAAGGAGGGTTATAGATCGGATCCCTCAGGCTGCTATGCAAGAAAATGCAGCAATATGCAGCAAGAATTTTTTAGTACCGTAATTTTAAATCTGTGCTATTAATCTTCTAAAGTACTTATTAAAATGAAAAACAGTAAATAACATTTTGATCTACATTAAATAACCAAGGTAACTAATATACTTATTTATATACTGAGAGTAAGGGATAAACATGAGTCGTCGATATAGCTTTTCTCTAAAACTATTTGTAAATTCGAAATATTGTAAAGAGCAAAATTTATCTTTGTTTAAAGTAGAAAGTTAATAACTTATTTAAAACGATGCGGATTAATATCATTATGGACACACATCCCTCCCAATAAGAAAATATATTTAAATTACTATCTAATTAGTAAGATTTAAACGATTTTTATTTGCATTTCTTGTTCTACGATCTATATTTGAACGACTTTGTCGTGGTATAATTAAATTAAAAAAGGAAATGTTTAAAAAGGTAAAGAAAATAATAAAAGAACAGAAGAAGAGTAAACAAAATAAACAACAGGATACTTAAACGAAAGAAATGATAAACAAAAGCCTACCTACTGTTCTCTTCAACTAAAATACTTAAACGGAAGAAATTATGAACAAAAGACAACCTACTATTCTATTAATCAAAAAAGACGAAACTAAATATATTAAACTCCAATTATCCAATACGTACAATCGCATCTACATCTACTTTTCTACATTACAGAGGCAGGCGGGCGCGGCGGACGCGCTTCTATAAGCAAAACGTCGCAGGGCGCGGGGGGACGCATGGCGTGTGGCCAGCCGTTTCAAAGCAAGGATTTTTTGATACTGTAACAACTTCTAAAGTACTTATTAAAATGAAAAACAGTAAAAGACAGTTTTGATCTACTTTAAATGGCCAACGTAACTAATATACTTATTTATATGCTGAGAGTAAGGTAATAAATGAAACTTGCGCCAAAACTGCGGTTTATAGCCGGCGTGATGTGTCAACAATTAAATGCGTTTTTCTCTAAAACTATTCGTAATTTCCAATTAGTGTAAAGGACAAATTTTATCTTCGCTTAACGTAGAAAATTAATAAAGTATTTAAAAGGATAAGGATTGATACCATTATGGACAAACATCCCTCACAATAAAAAATATATTCAAATTACTATTTTTAGACAGAAATATGCTCACTGTATGTTATCCTTAGAAGATACAAATATGCTGTCGCTGACTTTTTTGTAGATCTTATTAAGAGGAATAATACTCTAGTACATTGTTTTCATGTAGGACTTACCATTAAAGCAGCGCATGCGTGAAAGGACTCGGTTCTCAACGGGTAGGACTTATGCACATTTATCATATTTATGTCAAACTACAATAAAATATACATATAATAAACTATATATAAACCTTCCCTGAGAAATACTCTACATAATGGTGAAAACCGCATCAAAATCCGTTGGGTGGTTTAGAAGAAGAAAACGTAGAAAGGCCAGACAGAGACGAAATGCGTTCTTATTTTATAATATATAGAGATAGAGATAGATATAGATATAGAGATAGAGATAGAGATAGAGATAGAGATAGAGATAGAGATAGAGATAGAGATAGAGATAGAGATAGAGATAGAGATAGAGATAGAGATAGAGATAGAGATAGAGATAGAGATAGAGATAGAGATAGAGATAGAGATAGAGATAGAGATAGAGATAGAGATAGAGATCTAGCGGACAACGCGGCTTTGCCCGCTTGAACTACACGAATATTTATTTAATATATTTATGGAATTATTTACAATTTTCCATAGGGTTAGTAAGAATATTTAAACCTAAATAATTAAACTCAGCCGAAAAAGAATAATAAGTAGACATAAGTAAGGAAAATAAAATTCCTAATATAAGTAAAAATATACGAGTAATTGAAAGGAAAAAACAAAATAAGCAAAAGTAATTATGGGAACTTCTTAATATTAGAAATAATACCCCTAACTAACTATTTCAAATGAAAAAAAATAATAATATGTAAACGTTAAAATAATAATAATATTATTAATATTGGAAAAAATTGTAATTACTGGAAACAAATAAACAAAACCACTTGCGTTATCAATATTATCAATCTAAAATAAATATTTAAAAGAATCAGAAAAAAAAATATCACATTCGATTTGGCTGTGATTCCGTCACAGACAGAAAGACAGACACACAGAGTTACTATTAAATTTATAATATTAGTATGAATATGGCAATACATTACTTAATCGAGAAATCAATATGCAATTTTTATCATGTATTAATGTATGTAACATTCTGAACAGCTATATATAAGCCAACGTCGAATAACTCATGGCAGAAGTAACTTTTTCGCGAAATGCATCATGTTTTGTACGAAATATGAGTTTTTAATTAAAATTCAAACAAACTCTGCCAGTCCGAGTTGTTGTAATTTTATTTTGCAAAATTCAAAATAATCTCATTTTTTCGTAGTTAAAATTTATGAAAGTAACAAACTGTTAAAAACCAAAGAGCCAAATAAAAATGAAATATTTCAATTTGCACTTTTTTCGATACGGGTACTCTCTTATATGGAGTCGTTATGAATTAATTTCAATATTTATAGAAAATATTTTTTAGAATATTTTTAGATAATATCATCATCGATATAAGTAATCCATTTACAGTATTACGAAATATTTGTTCATTTTAATTAATTATATTAGTATTTTAACGCACTTATTAGTGTAGGTATATAATTAAATAATTTTGGATGTAACGACCGCCACGCTATGGGTATGGATCGCCGTGTTAATTGTGGGATAGCCTCTCTTTTACTAAATCTCTAATAACTCAGTTCTCAGATTGCTAAAACTGACAGAATTTTCAGGGAGGAAATGATGTACCTGAATTCAATAAATCATACTATTTTCATCTCTTTACATTCTGGGCCCAAGAATGTATGAAATCGTTTCAGTCTTCTTTGATATTGTAACTCTATATGAGGAAATACAAACATTAAATAAATATTTTTAATATTTTTAAAGTCTTATTCCACACTTAGGAAAGAAATATACTTATTAAGAAATACTAAGGTTTTTAAATAAGTATACAAAAATTAAGTTCCGTGCCGAAAGAAAAAAACGGAACCACTGTAGTATCGATTAGATTTAATTGAGCTTTTTCACCAAAACGCATAAAGAATTAGGTATGTGTATCCAGTATGTACTCTAATTGAAGCATACAATTTACATGCTATAGTATTCTAAAGCACAAAACGAATATTCTTACCCCTACAGGTGTACAACATTCAAATAGTTGTTTCTCCGAGAAAGTTACAATCAAAACATAGGAACTAAAACGGAGTCAAAGGCGAGAACGTACTCGTATAATTGAATAATTACGGTGTTCCAACACCTGACGTACAACTTTAACATAAACATAGTCCAGTACTTGCCCTTACATATGAATATTCATTCCCTTTGACGCTATCACCAAGGTCAACCCCATATTTACATACATGTGCCACTAAAGGAACACTCACGCTCGAGCTACACTGGCTCTATTCGGACCTTTGAATACTACGCATTGACGAGTGAATGCACACGTCGACTATCTTAACTGGCCATCTAACTTCACGTACTGGATGAAATGAAAGAATATGAAGTCTGCTTTAGAAATGTAAAATAAGCTTAATGTTTGCAATTTGAGCTATGTAAATACTGCTTCGCTTTTTGGTCGGGAAATAAAACTTTCATATGACAAAGTAAGATTGGGAGAACATTTATTTTTAGTCGTAATTTTTTTATCTTTACTCTTTTGTGAATCGGATAAAGCAACGCAGTGATGTATTAACCTGCATTAAATGTTTTATTTTTATGATTATTGTAGGTTTTCTTTTTTGATAATAAAATCATGTAGGTACCGAGAAGAAAATTTAATTCGTACGGGGCCTGTCGCGTTGAAGAAGATATTTTTTTCCCTCGACCGGGGATTAAACCCACAAACGTCGCGTTACAGTCACACCCTCAAGCCACTGCGCCACGCCGGGTTGAAAATGTAGCCTCAATTGAAAATATAATGAGCATAAACGAATTTAATAACTGACCTCTTGCTTCTCTTTCCTGGCATTATTACTTTCATACATTCTGTTTGAGTATATAAAGGAGTTTCAAGACTCGTACTAATATCAGAGCTTATTAAAGTCATCCCGTCAATGTATGTTGAACAAGTAGTTCAGTTTAGATTAAATAGCTGTTTTGTGGTATATAAGACTGATGTTTAACTTTATAGTTAAGTTTATTTTATCTGTTAAGATAAGTTTCAATTATTATTTTCTTCATTTGAATATTCCCGTATACTGCATATATAGTGCGTTGCTTAGGCTATTTTAATTTTTATTATTAACGTTATATAAATTTACTTTACCACATTTAAATATGTTGACAAATTTTAGCTTTCGTTTTCGTATTTATGTCAATATTGGAGTAATTGCCACCATTGTCACTATTATACTATACAGAAACTTAGCAGTGGAGTGGATTAAAATATGTAATGAAGTAGCTTTTAAATTATTTTGGCTCTTGTGATCAATTAAATAATTAAGAGACCAGTCGTGGTGCAGTGTATTGAGGCCAGTTGTGATGCAGGCGCCGAAATGGGGGATTGTAAAAGCCATAGATTGTGGAGTTCCGCCACTCAACACGCAATGCGTCCTGAATTCGGCGGAAAATGAGGAACGAAGTGACCGTTATTCGTTCATGCGTTAACTATTACTGCGGTCCGCTTTCATGTGATTATTTCATTAAATTAATAAATGTTCATATTACTTTAATTGCTGAAGTGTAAGAGTTGGTATGTATATTATATCTTCTATTTTTATATTTTGTCGCTTAGATTCTGTGTCTGAACGCAACGGTTGTGGGTTCGATTCCCACTTGGAGGAATTATATTTAATATATTTTTGTTTCCGATCTGCTATATATATATATATATATATATATATATATATATATATAAACAGCTATTTAATCTAAACTGAACTACTTGTTCAACATACATTGACGGGATGAGTTTAATAAGCTCTGATATTAGTAGGAGGGTAGTTTTGAAACACCTTTATATACTCAAACAGAATGTATGAAAGTAATAATGCCAGGAAAGAGAAGCAAGAGGTCAGTTATTAAATTCGTTTATGCTCATTATATTTTCAATTGAGGCTACATTTTCAACCCGGCGTGGCGCAGTGGCTTGAGGGTGTGACTGTAACGCGACGCGACAGGACCGTACGAATTAAATTTTCTTCTCGGTACCTACATGATTTTATTATCAAAAAAGAAAACCTACAATACTCATAAAAATAAAACATTTAATGCAGGTTAATACATCACTGCGTTGCTTTATCCGCATTCACAAAAGAGTAAAGATAAAAAAATTACGACTAAAAATAAATGTTCTCCCAATCTTACTTTGTCATATAGCTCAAATTGCAAACATTAAGCTTATTTTACATTTCTAAAGCAGACTTCATTCTAGAGCCTTTCATTTCATCCAGTACGTGAAGTTAGATGGCTTTCATGTGATTATTTCATTAAATTAATAAATGTTCATATTACTTTAATTGCTGAAGTGTAAGAGTTGGTATGTATATTATATCTTCTATTTTTATATTTTGTCGCTTAGATTCTGTGTCTGAACGCAACGGTTGTGGGTTCGATTCCCACTTGGAGGAATTATATTTAATATATTTTTGTTTCCGATCTGCTATATATGTATATATATATATATATATATATATATATATATATATATATATATATATACACACACACACAAACAAACATGTGTATATTCGAAACCTACTAAAAGTAAAACAAATTGTTTCGAAGCCCCCATAACAGTTATTTTTGTTTCCTTGTCCTGTATCCTTGTCCCCATTTTTGCTGATCCAAAGCATCTATTCAAAAACTTTTCTACTCTTAATAGAATTATATAGTTATAAGTCATGTTTGATCCTTCTTAGTTTATTTACTTCTTTAACAATTCGACTTCTAAGCTGAAAAACGGATTCCAAAACTTTTTAAAATCACCAGAAAATATTTTCAAAGTTGCTATAAAAGCTCCCAAATAAATCTCAGTAATTTATTGTGTGTTTAGTGGAAAAAGCTTAATGGCTTAACGTCTCAGTGGCTAAGTCGAATATAATAATTAAGATGCTAGAAGGTCGAGCCCGAAATATCACAGTTCTAAGTACGCTTCAGGAATATAAAGTTGCTAATTCTGATAAGAAAATTGTAAATAGGAGTATATTTAAGTTCCTTGTTCAGTGATTATTATAATATCTTAATTTAATTTATGTATATTTAAATATAGTTATAATATGTAGTTGATACATAAACGTTACAAAATGTGAAAGTTGTTTATTAAATTTATAAAAATAGGCATATATAAATATATACACATGTTAATTTAATAAAAAGGAGTCTTTATATAATTAAACATACATACATAGCACTAGGTTCCCTCTGCATGGTATTAGGTTCCTTTCACCTATTCTTTGCGGGCAGCAAAAGAGTGATGTTGTAACAAAAATCGCACTGATACACAATTCCAAGCATAAAAGCTAGCAAATTACAGAGTCCAGATTTGACCGTATTTCTAATATTACACCATCTAGTATTATAAGTATATAAATATTATAAAATTTTAGGATAACAGTGACAGGTTGTGGGTTCGATTCCCACTCGTGGAAATCAAATATTTAATATTTTGATTAACTCACTCTTGTAACAAGGCAAAGCGCAGTGTAGAGTTCTGCAACACGCAATGTCTCCATAATTCGGCGGAAAGAGAGAAATGGGCACGAAGTGCCTTAACACTAGGTTCAATTCTGAGATACTGAAAGAAACTGACTATTAGCGTTCAATGACCTTGATAGCATAATTTTTATAGAATATTTTAGTAACTAAAACAAAGTTTATAATACAAGTCTACATATAAATTTTAGCGTTTTAGACATAATAGGACGTACACGCTTCCTAATTGGCTAGTGCGCTTGGAAAGTATCCAAAATGCGTTGGTTGGTATGCCACATTCAAATTTATAAGCAACTTTGTTTATATTCATAATTATTTTTTTGCTTTTGTTATATATTTATATTAAAAGATATTTGTTCGATTATATTGTTAGTCATAATATTAATACTAATGTGAAATAAATGGGGAAAGGAGAGGAAAAAACCCATGTATAAAGACAGAGAAAACCTAGAATCGAGGCACTTGACACTTCGAGACGTGTTCTCTACTTTTGCATCAATTTTGAAATGCACCATAGCGATTTATCTTTACAAAGAAAAAACGAAAATAAATATAATCATTCCCCCAAGAGTGGATTGAACCCACAATTAATCGCGTTTACAGCCAGACGTTGTTTGACTTTGCTACGAGGCCGTCGTAGCGCAGAGGCACAGGAGTGCGAATGTAAACGCGACAGTTGTAAATGAAGTATCGAATATTTCCATTTTCTCGCCCTGGTGAGGCAAAGCGCAGGCCTGAGTTTCGACACTCAACACACAATGCCACAAGAATTCGACAGAAAGTGGGGAACGGAAGTGTCTTAATGAAAATGGAATGTCTTAACACTAGGTTCCCAGATTCCTACCATGCTATATGTGCGGGATAGTAAAATTTTACAAATTATTGGTTGGTTAAAAATATATTTTTTATACAATAAAACGAGCTACTTATATTTTTTTCTTTACTTTTGATAATAAAAGATTAAAAAATCTACACAATATAACTGAAAGTAAAAAATTAAAGCAACCAGTACATGAATAAAAAATGTACTATTCAAATTGTCTTTTAAATATACTCAAAGAGAATACTTGTAAACGAACTATTTTAAAACCACAGTCAATAGACATTTAAAGACCAATAACGGTAAAGAACGTACTCGTTTAGAAGATAAATGTATGAATCTGAAGCTAACTGCTTGACCATGTCAGAAATGGTTTCAGTAGTACGTATTTTATATATGTAGACAAATGTATGTAGTTGGATTAACGAGTTCGTGTAATATAGTGAGTGCTAAGTAATCGATATTAGTTCATGAATGTTTTTTTGTTCAGTTTGACGTGTTTTCTACTTAATAGGATAGACAAAAACAAACTTCCGTCAAGAGTCAAGGTTTAGTTCTTCATCAGTTCTTTCCTTGTCACTCCAAATCAATATATTGAGTGTTGAGAGGTGAAATAAAAGCTTATTGAAATCTTCCTCTCAATATGTACTACACTTTATTTTAAGTTAACCAACGCGACGGAACACGAATCAGTACTCAATTTTTTTCAGATTCACGATGTATCCCACATGTAGCAGGATAAGCAGAGGGAACCTAGTGATAAAACACAGTTTTCCATGTTCAGGCGAATTATCGAAGAATTGTGATTTAAGTGGCGGAACCCAACGCCACGCTTTTGACTTGGTACCAGAGCAAAGAAATAAAAATATTAAATTGAATTGAAAATATTCCCCCTAGTAGATATCGAACTCACAACCGTCGATATACAGTTTCACGCTTCTGTCCATGCGCCACGACCGCCTCAAATCGAAACTTTGTATAGTCATTGATATAAAAGTTCTTTAAAGGTAAATCAAAGTACTGTATCACGATAACGTACTAACTCATCTTATCCTACTAATATAATAAATGTGATAGTTTGTGAGGAGAATGGAGCAAACATTCGTTCCATTACCACGCTAAAACTACTGAACAGATTTAGATTCAATATGACTGTTATATAGTTTATACGTCAGAATGGCACATAGTCTATAATTTATGTAAAGATTTTGCATAATTTGACAGTAATGTAACAATAACTTTAAGCGGGCGAAGCCGCGCGTGTGGTGCTAGTACTAAATAATAATATGTAGTATACCCAAATATATTTATGCCAAGCTATTTCGAAATGTATTATACTTAGCGAAGTCATTCATGCTTTTCAAATCTTAATCGAGATGTTGTCTGTTGTCTTAATAGAAAAGCATATTCACTTAGACCCACTATCGCTGAATCCACTCGCAAATAAAGCGATGTTTCAAGCAGATATGCTTTTGCCAGTGAATTCAGAAAATAGCCCTAATGGCCTTCACATGTATACAACCAGACTTGTATTTGGGTCGTTTAAACATGGTATTGACATACACACGCCGTAATAGTGTTTTTACGTCCGTTTTAAATTGGTTTTTTAAATGTTCATAGTGCCAAGTGTTTTGAATGTAACAATGTAACCACTGTAGACATATTTGACTTAGGTTTTTTGTGTCAAGACTTAATTATTCTTGCCTTTTTCATAACAACTATGCTTTTAAAAGGGTAGTGTCAAGATTCCTCATTCTCTGTTCAATTCTTGAGACATTGTGTGTTTTGTATCGGAACTCAACACCGCGCTTCATTATACAAATAATATCAAAATGCTTAGTATATGAATGTATGGTATAGTTAATATGACGAGATATCTATATAGTTTTCATATCCACAAACAATTTTTATGTCACGGCTTTTTCATGTTATTAAATTACTTATAAAAAAAATACTATCTTTTCTGCGTGGAACTTTATGTAAAGAAGCAAAAATTCAAAAAAATATTGTGTTTTTCACTTTTACTTGTCGATATAAACTTTATTATTAAAAGGTGAAATATTTTATATGTTCTACACGTTATTATATACGTTATTAAAAAGAAAAGAAACTTCCATGAATTCACTGTGTCATAGCGTTGCAGGGAAAGGAGCTCGTAATATTCGCTTATACTGCCCACACTACTCTCTATCTTACAGATATGAAAGAAGTAGTTCTACATAGACTGAGACATTTTAGCACTAGTTTTCAACTACTTTTTTAGACTACTGTAGATAGACTCTAACTTCTACATCTACAATATAAAGTGAACTCTAAACCCCTTCCTAGTCGAAGACAGTTGTAGATTAAAATTCCAATTTTTATATAAAAATAGCTTAGTAGGAATAAACCATCTAGTGCAAATACGAAAAATATATCACTCCACTAGAATGTTTTATATAACATAATTTTCATTTTCCCAGTTTATTAGGCAAAGTGAGATAAATTTTATATATAAACACAACAAGTTAAAACTTGATGAAAGAGTGTCTTAAGTTTTCTTTTAATCCAAAAAGTGCCAAAAATCCCTATCAAAGTTACATATTATATAAACAAATTAATAGTATAATTACAGTATACAAAGCTCACTTTGCAACGTAACTAAAAAGCGTCGCTGCGGTAACTGTTAGTCGCCGTTAAGGAAGCACACGGGGATTCTCAGACAACGTGATAAGTTTGTCCCACCACCACCCACTCGCAAGGAATCCAGCTTAATTAAATTACTTACTACTGTGTGTTTATGGAGATTTATGTTTATGGTATAGTTTACAGCTTAGTTTATTAAATGGTTGTTTTGGTTTTTAATATTGTAGTTGTAATCAGTAGTAGCTTTTTAGTAGTTTTAGATTAAAATGAAATGGTTATTCTGGTTTTATGATGTATAAATATAAGTAAATGATTTTTCTCAGCTTATTAAAATAGAATGCAGCGATAGATTTCGGCATCAAGAAAATTCTACAAAAATATATATTTTGTTTTTTAGAAACAGCAATAAAGATTAAGAAATGTTTAGTATTATTTAATATCACACAGGTAAGTCGAATAGAATGATCTATCAGTGTATAGGTACAAGTTCTATAAATTGTCGTCAAAATAAAGGATTCAAAGTAATATATAAAAGTAATAAAATATTATATAAAAAAAAAAACTTTTAAAAAATAAGCTTCTAGATAATGTATTGTAGTCAAAAAATGAAGCTGTTTCATTTTATATCCATTATAAGAAGGTTATGCAAAAAAATATTGTAATCGGCCATTTCGTTACAGCGGCCATTTTGGCTTAAGAACAATGCAGATTATATGTGGCAAGGGAGAATGCTATTTATTAAATATTTTTAACAGTTTTAAACTATTATTTCACACTTCGGAAAGATAAAATACTTATTGAGAAAACATTTTGAACCGACCAGGCTCGAATAACACTTTAAAAATTTTTAAAATATTTAATAAATAGCATTCTCTCTTGCCAGGCGATAATTCTTAGTAATTATTTTTGGGTAGCGGAAATTTATAAAAATTTCCCTACAGAAATGCTAACAACATAAATAAGTTGTAACAAGCGTATAAAAAATTCTACGTAACTTGATGAGAAAATATGGCTTAGTGGTCAGAGCGCCTGGTCGGTTTCCAGGAGGCGCGGGTTCAAGTCCCGCTTCGTTCAAATTTTTATATATTTTCTAAATAAGATAGGTTATCTCAGCTTAATCTGCTGCATGCGCTTTTCTACACCAAAATGATAGTGAGAGTTTCAATACTCAGGTGCTGGCGCCATCATCGCGTCATCTGGTTGATACCATATGTCACATTGGTTACGTACAAATGCCGTATTTCATGATGATACAATTATTTCAAATAATTCAAATTAAGATTATAGGATTTTATGTTATAGTTTATATACCTCTATTTTTAGAGGCCGGTCGTGGCGCAGGGGCACAAAGTGTGACTGCAAAATCAACTGGTTTTGGGGACCGCACTCGAGGAGATGAAATATTTATTTACATTTATATTTTCAAATCTTCGCTCTGGTGTCGAGGCAAAGCGCGGCGTTGAGTTCCGCCACTCAACACGCAATGCCTCCAGAACTTGGCGGAAAGTGGGGAACCGAGTGTCTTAACACTAGGTTCCCTCTGCCTACCCTGCTGTGTGCGGGATTCTTATTTTTTTTAATATCTATATTTTTTTATAGCGCGAAACCTTTTTCAATAGCTGCCAATGTAGTAGTTGTTTTATAATAAAATATCCCCTCGATACTGAAGATGTTTTCATTTTACTAAACATTTTCTTGTACAAATAGAGAGAATATTATCTCATTTAAATGAGCAATAGCTACTGCAAGTTATCAAGAAATCCTTGATTGCCTCCGAGAATAGAATTAATTAGATTAAGAGTGATGAAAGAAGAATAAAAGATATTATTATAAGACCATTTCATATAAATGAAAATCGTGAACATTGTTAAACGCAATTCTACATAAATATATTAAAAGGTTAAGAAACATAGGGTTAGAGTTTTAGTTCGTTTTATTAAACAACATTTTCCTACAAATATGCTAACAACAATAACCAGTCAAGTGCGAATCGGGCTTGCCCACTGAAGGTTTCATATTTTTTTAGCGTCACGACGTATCCCGCACACAGCAGGGAAAACAGAGAGAACTTAGTGTTAAGACACTCCGCTCCCTATTTTCTGAATAATCCTGGAAGCCTCGACACCTGAGCGACAAAAAAGAGAATATTAAATTTGCCATTTCCTCGATCCTACTCAATCAAACCCACGACCTGTCGCGTTTACAGTCACATTTTGTTCCCCAGCGCCACAACTGGCTTCAAAACAACATGTACTGTGAGAAAAGTAGTTTTTTCTGTAAATGTGAATAATTTTAACTGTTGAAATGCGGTACAAAAGTCGGTTATTTACTTAAATGAATGAGGTTCGACGAAATTGCGCACTTTGAACCAACATCGAATGTACGAATTGGGTAATTAATGGATGCTGGTTACATTTACGTATTTGTGACTTTTTTGATAGGATACGAAGTTAATGGAGCTAATGACAATAGAATAAAAACTTAGAAATAAGTTTTTAACGTTACTACAACCAATTACATGTTATAGTAAAATACAACAAATACAACAAACAAATCAGAGATCAACCATCATTATATAAAAATTCTATAAATAATATTTATAGAATATTTTAATATTTTAGTATGCTTCGTTAGAACCCTTTTGTAGTGATTATAAGTAATTCAAAACCTTTTAGAGATTCCCGTGATTCCTACCGGACCGCGGCTGCAATAGTCTATATTGAACCCTAAATAAAAAATTTCTCTACTTATTATTTTATTTCAGCTTATTTTGATTATTTGAGCTTATATTTTCTTACCAAGCCAATTGAAAACTGAAAATAATTTCATAAATATATTTAATAAATATTTGTAGAATTCAAGCGGACGAAGCTGCGTCCAATTCGACTTCGCCGGAATACGCATGTTCTTTGTCTTCTGTATAACGTTCTATTTAATCCATCCAGTATCTGTTCGCGTTTGTTCGTGTTTGTGGAACTCTTTACCCGTCAAAATCAGGCAAGCTCAAACTTTAATGACCTTTGAAAAAGGCTGAAAAAGTACAATTGACAAATTTAATTAAAACGTTTTTCTCTTCAAAATCTTTTTATGTATGTATATAGGTGTATATGTATGTATGTGTGTGTTAAACTAAAATGTGTAGGTAAATAATGTAATTAATTCAAAATAATAATAATTTATAAAAAAATATTATTTAAGCTATAAATTATTATTAAGCTATAAGCTATAAATTAAATAATATTATAAATTATATTTAATTTATAACATTATTTAATTTATAGCTTACGAAAAATACAATCTTATAAATAATAGTTTAGTTTGCGTCTTTAATTACGCGTTCCCCTTCTTTCACAAGTAATATAATAGTGACGTAATATACCGTGGGTAAAACACGCAGATATAATATATATTTATTAAAAATAATTTTATAATTATAAGTTACCATTGTGTATTATAATTTAAAATAAATAATAACAATGAATATTTTAATTATTGTAAAATACAATGTTGGCTGAATAAGCTACTGTCAACGTCAAAGTTAAGAAAAAGGAAAGAAAGTAAATGGCGGACGCGTCTGAAGAAGGATGGATGTTAAAAATGTTTAGAGAAGTTTTAATTTATAATTAATATATATTTAGTTATATTTAATACTTAACAAGCATGTGGGATTATGTCTTCAATAGTGATATAAGTATTCGAGGCTACTAAGATAAATCATAAGTGCTTTCACTATTTACGATTGTTTGTTTTGGAATACTTCATTGGTAAGTTTTTACCGACTGCTAAGGAAGGGTTATGTTTTTCGCACGTATCTTGTATGTATGTAATATTCTTTATTACCTCGTATCTGCAGAACCGCTTAACGGATTTATATATTTGAGATATCGTTAGATTCGTATTAGCAGCCCAAGTGTTCTTAGATAGGTCACGTTAATAAAAAATATCATGGCAGCTGTGGTACGCCATTGGACTTAGTGAAAAAAAAATTTTTTGGTTCGAATACTACAATATGGGTATCAAACTCAAGAGCTCAATTTCAGGTTTTCAAAAAGGTATATCATGATTATCATAACCATAATAAATTCTAACAAAAAATGAAAAATAAAAAAAATATTTGTAAAAACAAAAACCCCGACTGCATCAAACTAAAAAGAAAATAAACAAGCCCAATAGTTTATTAGGATTAACAGTCGGGGCCTATAAGTATTTCTTCAATCAATAAAATCTGTACCAGGAACGCCGCATAATTTAAAGAGGTCCCGACTGCTAATCCTAATAAACTATTGCGCTTGTTTATTTTCTTTTTAGTTTGATGCAGTCGGGGTTTTTGTTTTTACAAATATTTTTTTTAATAGATTATTATTAAAACAAGGGGAGTGATATTAATGCATATAATACCGCCAATATCCAAAGAAAAAAAATATTTATTTAATAAATGGAAATAAACACATGAAGATGTTGTATGAGGTATGTAAAATTACAATTATATTAATGTACGCAGAATGCCTTCCGCCATCTTTGTTAGATGCGTATGTAAAAATAATAGTATCGTTTATAATATGACAGTTATAATTATTATTATACCAAAATACTTATATATACTTTATAAATATTATTTAATATGAATAAATTCAATATCTGACAATATATAAAATTAAATATATAAATATAATAGACTATAACAATTTATAAGTTATTTACTATTATATATTTACGATTTATACGACTGTTAGAGTTCATTGACCCTATGTTTCAGTATTAACTTATATTATAATCACAATCGAATGCTGCTTGGCTTCGCTGGTACTAATGTGCTTGACTAAGTGAATCGCTATAGCATTTAAATTTTATATATTATATTTAGATAGTTTTGCGGTGCCTTGCGGTGCGTTAACGTTAACACTTACGCCCAATATTAATAACCTATCTCCAACGTCAATCTTAGATTGTTTCATATATCTATCCAATCTCTAGATCGGATTATTTATTGACTATTTCAGATAAAAAGCAATACAATCATCATTGGGCTACACTTTTCATCTCAATCGGACACTGCAAGATTTTATTACAAACAAACAAACATCAGGACATGTGAAACTATACACCAGCTCGTAATAAGGAGACTATCGATCATTTATGTAAGTAGCGAACACGAATTTAATAGCAAAAACCTAATCTTTAAGAACTTCATATACATTTTAGCTGTTCATATTCGACGATATCAGCCTTTAATATTAGAATACAAGTCTATTATAAACTAGTAATAATGTTGTCGCTCGCCAAGAATGTTGGTTAATTAAATTAGTGGGCGCTAATGAAGATTTATATTTGATGATTACCTTTGAATTTCTTAAACTTTTTTTTATTTGAAAAAAATTAACGACGAAACTTTTAAGAATTCTTTAAACATTTTTAAAGTGTTATTCCACACTTAGGAAAGAAAAATACTTATTTAGAAAACGTATAAAAATTTGTACGTAAACGTAGCGGGACTCGAACCCGCTACGGATGGAAACCGACCAGGCGCTCTGACCACTAAGCAGATGTTCTCATCAAGTTACGTCGAAATTCTTATACGCTTGTTACAACTTATTTACGTTGTTAGTATCACTGTAGGGAGATTTTTACAAATTTCCGCTACCCAAAGATAATTACTTACTAATTTAGATACTAACAACGTAAATAAGCTGTAACAAGCGTATAAGAATTTCGAATATTATGGATATTCCACACATAAAATGGAATCGGTATTTTTGAAATTTTTAGTTTACTATAAATATAATCCTATAAATAGTTTAGTTTAGTTATTTAATTACGTGTTCCACTCAGAAGTAAAGTAACGTAATATACTATAGGTAAAATCAAATCAAATCAGATTCACGTTGTATCCCGCACACAGCAGGGTAGGCAGAGGGAACCTAGAGTTAAAACACTCCGTTGAGTGGCAGAACTCAACGCCGCGCTTTGCCTCCACACCAGAGCGAAGAAATGGAAATATAAATTTAAGTAAATATTTCATCTCCTCGCGTGGGGATCGAACCTACAATCAGTCGATTTTACAGTCACACTTTGTGCCACGACTGGCCTCTATTTATATTATTATTGTAAAATATATTATAAAAAAAAGATTTATACAATTTATATTACTTAAGCATCTAGAGTGAGTATGAGGTAGTTCGAAAGTATTTACAATATGTTTTATACTGGCCTTGCTAATAATTTCCGACGAAGGTTGCCTTAAAGGCCCAACTGAATTGTTTATTGAAAAGATAATTAATGTAATGTCTAGAAAATATTGAATGCCTAAACGTTTCTTTGTAAAATTGATTGAACCGCCTTGCTTAGTTTGAATTTTATTTTTAATTATAAAAGTTTCTCTTTTTATGTTTTAAGGTTCGTTGTTTTAGTCTATATAGTATTAAGCACATGTATAATTTAATCTAGATTCTGCCACAATTATATTTAAAAATCAATAATTTTAATTTGTTTCTCAAAAGGAAAAAAGAAACCTTTATAAGATAATTTTGTTGTCCGTCTGTCGAGATCATTTGTCTTGAGATAGCGTAAAAGTATCAAACTGAAATTAATATCAAATGTTCTGATTTACGGTCCCTTGTAACGCATCGAAAAATCGCAATTAACAAGTGATAAGATCATTATTATAACTCGATTGCGATTTTTCTTCTGCGATCATTACTTGCCGTGGATCTATTTCCAGTAAACTAAACTATTTTCAGAAAAACATAATTTGGCAATTTCATACAAAAAGAGTGCATACTTAAATTTGTAAATTTTTGTAAGTACTGCACTTCTCGTTGAACTACGATCCTGAAATTGATACGAAGGTCTAGGTGGGTGAGTCCGACTCGCATCTGGCCTGATTTTTTTGAACTTAGGTTTTTATTGTTTTTTTGTAGTTTGTATTGCTTAATCGTTTGTCTCTCTTTTATAATATTTATTCACGACGTTTTTTCTAGTTTCAGGTTTTATCAATAGTGGGGTAGCCAGAGAGACCACTGCGGCCTATGCATTATTTTCCAACTAGTTCGCTGTCATCAATTAACCTCTTCGTGCAATTTACGACCAATTTTTAAGACCTGAGTGAGTGGCGGAATTCAACGTTTACAAAAATAATGAACAACACCAACGAGAAAAAAAATATTTCCCACATTCTTGGCGGAATTTAGTCACACGATGTGCCGCTGCACCACGGCGATGTTTAATTTTAAAGAATATAAGTATTCTGTATGGAAAATATTTGCGTTAAAACGAATAAATTTTAAACCTATCACATTATCCCAGTCATGGCGCAGGTGCACAAGTGTGGGTTCGATCCCCACTTGAGGAAATAAAATGTTTATTTAAATCTGTATCCTCATTTCATCGGTATGGTGTGGAGGCAAAGCGCGGAAATGGGGAGCAGAGTGTCTTAAAACTAAGTTCCCTCTATCTACTCTGCTATATGCGGGATATAGCGTGAACCTTATCTAACATGGACGTGGGCGAAATAGCGACTAACAACTTCTAAGTATTATTTTTAGCTTTCCATAGAGAATCAATCTTTATTAACTCCATCGTCAAAACAATGTCAATATTTAACCTCCATTCTGATCTATCACAGAATAAAGGACGAGTCGACAGTAAGAGGCTTAATTAATTAGTGAAGCAAACAAGCGCATTTGTCCGGGCGCTGTCGCACCCGCGTCAAAATTGAAGGTGTGCGATATGTTTTTTAAGATTTTACCTAAAAATATATTCAATAGTTGCCGCTATGGGATTTGCTTATAATATGCTCATTACAATTATGTTAATAGTTTGAGGACGTGGTGGCTCAAAATGTCTCAAAAATTTAGCGGGAAGTGGGAAGCTTAATTTCTTAACAATAGGTCATTCTGCCGACATTGTCATATGCGGGATGTACAGTGAAGCTGAAAGAAAATGTTAATGTGAACTGAATGATTTTTGGAAATGAGTAATGGAATTTTAACTATAATAATATATTGTACGAAGGCATTGATATAAATTAATATATTCTAAGAGCGTCTAAAAATAAAAGAGCAAATTTTACAAGCCCATTGTAAATTCATATGAAAACTAGCCAAGTCATATCTTGCACATAAATAAAGTGTCCTAAGTTGTAATAAGAAAGCACATTTTAAGTTTTTATAAAATATTTTATATTGTTAAAAATAAATTTCAGGACTGACCATTGAACTTGGCACACATTTACATCTCACTTCTTTTGTCGCTGAAGTCAACAACCAAGGTATATATCATATTACTGAACTTGGCTCTCATTTTACATTTATGTTTTTGATAGGATATCATTACTTTTTGTACAGAAATTATAGGTAGGTAGGTTCATAATGTAATCAAAATATTATTTATTCAATTTGGCCATGCTCTTTTTAAAATATAGTTTACAATGAACGATATGTTCAGTATAAAGGACGTGTTCAATTTTATGTTCGGTTCTCTTAGTTATGATAGCTCAAGCGGAGAACTGTGCGAACACAGAAACAGAAGACCTTGGTTCGAGTCCAGGTGCTATCTCCGGTCCGAATATTTTTTTCCCTTAAATTATTTTTTTTCTCAATATATAATTTATAAAAAGCCGCGACAAAACGTTATACTAAAAAAAATCCAGTTGAAGATAAAAGTACGTCGAAGTTGTACAACAAATTTATCGTATACTAATGAAAATAACATAATTTAGAAACTATCAGATAATATAGGAGAAATATATTAGATAATTACTGTAAAGTTATTATCTAGTTAGATCGCATCAAAAAAATCAATAAGTATAGAAAAGATTAAAAATATTTTTCTACAACAACGAAGACTATATTTATTCTCTACTATATTTTATTCTCTTGCCGGAGAATATAATCATGTGTGCACTCAAGAATCATACTATTATGAACGTTCGTATAAAATGTTCTGTTTGGATGAAACTATACCAATCAATACACGATTTCAAGCTGAGATATTTAATTAACATACTAGACATAATAATGTAAGATACCTTATTATGTCGGTTTTGTAATCTTAAACAATGCTTATTAGATGAATCAATTAACTCATCTACAAAGTCTAATAGATGTTTTTAAATATTTAAATTTTAAGTCATAGCCATAGATACTCGTTTATTATTTAATCAGATTCAACATTTTTTACTGTGTGAAAAAATAGCTGCACGTTTAATGTTGCAGAGAAACATACATGTCAGTAAAAGACTGGTAAACGGATCCATTGGAAAAATAAAGAAAATCCATTAGGACCTCAAATCAAATCAAAGCTCAAGAGTAAGAGTAGAGTAGAGTAAGAGTAGCTATTTTGTAGAGCACAACCGCCCGCGTACATTATACTGCACCGTTTTGTGCAAATTAAATATAAACACAAAACGCGTAAAAAAAGTGCGGGATACTGAATGAGCAATTCACTCGAACATTTCAAAGGTCCAATTCCTCCAATTCCTCATAATAAAATAGTTTATTTTTCATAAATTTGGGGCACTAAGAGACCTTTAAGAACATCAGAAGACTTCAAGTGTTGGAACGGCGACAGTTGTGTCACAGGAGACAGTTGGAGTAGATCGCCAAACAACACTATTTGAATCTTGCCGAACCATCCGTCGTCAGCGTCACCAGTATCATATATTTCTGTTAAGCAAAGATGGATGTACATTAGCGTAATATTAGAAATCATAGACACTTCATCAATTATTAAAAATACTACATCTTTTAAGTCACATCTTAAAACTTTCAGTACGTGATCTGATAGAGAAGCGTACTTGAGACAATTTCCGTGCTCTACAGGCAGTTGTAAGAGCCGATGTATTTTTAGACCGTTTACATTAAAAGTGACAATACCAGTGGGTGCAACTACTGCAGCTAACTTATTCATTCGCTTCTGGGCCCAGTTCTTAATTGTATTGATTAAATGACTTTTTCCCGTTCGGCCTGTCCCACTAACGAATTCTGAAAGTACTAGATTTATCTAGCAAAGTCTTACAGATCCTGCTAAAAAAACGTTTTTAATCTTGATTCAAACCTTCTATCATTTGTCCTAGTTCATCTTCAGATACCAAATCTTTAGCATTTCTGAAAGAAGATTTCAGTTTCATTGACTTCACAGCTTCAACACGTACGAGATACAGTGAATTCTCTAGACAATCATCTTCGTGATCATCTTCCTGTCGATTTCTTGCAATATGCGCTACTTTTTCTTCAACAATTTCAAACACTAGGATATTTAAGAATTCTATCTGCATTTCTCCATAATCAAGTCCGTCCTTAATTTGATCTTTTAAAAAATTGAAGGCTTCAGTGTAAGTATTTTGTCCAGATATCAGTACTGCTGAATCTCTCCATGGATAAAATATTAACAAAAAAAGGAGGGAAAAATAGTATTTATCTGGGTGTTTATTTGCGTCATAGGTATAGTGATTTATTAAATCACTATACGGTCAAATAATTAAAAAAAATACGGTCTCTGTCTTTTCTTTAAACATTTATTTGATGATTATTTTATTACCTGAGCCGTTGCCGAAGAGGGTAGGACTGTAATTATGTCAAACCATCGAGCGAAATTATATAAATTTATACCCCCTCTAAGGCTTGATGATGTGGATAAATAATATCAACCCAAGATTCGAAATAGATGTCAGTGCAATCTGACTCTAGTTCAAATATCTCTTTTTTAGTTCTTACTCTTCGGTTGCGATATACGTTTACATCGTGCCATCGGATTGTGTTCTGTGCATCAGTACCATAAAGAGAAATCCCCAACAATGTATCGCTGCTTTCTAGTGCACACATTCTCTATTATTAAGCGATCGGAGACCTACGTTAAAAAGCTTACTAGCGTGAGATTTAGTAGAATCTATATTGTCAAAAATATCTACCGAGTGACTTTTTGCACTTTTAGTTGTATATTTTGTAATATAATAAATTATTACAGTACAGCTGATTTTTCGCCTACATACTGTAAATCCATGTTGCCATTTCATGCGAGATGGATTGCTGGATTTTTATTTATTTCTTTATTTGTACACCACTTATATGGATTATAGTCGTTAATGTAACGAGACTCTTTCTTGCGAGGTAAATTATAAAATTTCTTAGTTTTTAAAGTTTTCCTAGCCGCTATTGAATCGGTTACACTATTCATCATTAGAGATTCGGTGACTGTTCGTGGAAATCCAAATCCGCAATCGCATATAAATTTCGATTTTATTTTTTTGCTTTCGTAAACAATATGAATTATGTTTATGCATCTGATAATCGACAACATGATGGTGTAATGTTGACACTTTTTTATCTGGGACAGAACATGTAGCGTATTTAATTATAAGCTCTGCCACCTCTTTAACGGTTGAAACTTGTTGTATTGGTGCATCTTTTACCCATAACATGAGATGGAATTGCTGCAAGCCCCTTGACTGGTATTCACAACGCCAGAAATAATGTTTTATTTCACCTAAAGGAGCATCAGCTGATGTTTAAAAAATCGAGTATTGATTTAAATTTTATGTCAATAAACCCCGATGCTGTAATTGGGTCCATTGCTACTAACTCACTAGGAGATTTATTCTCTGCATCTGGACCACTGATAAGTTTAATATAATCAGCGAGGTCCGTCCATTTCCGTTCAGAGGGACTGATTGTTAAAAACCAAGTAGTCGGTCCATAATAACGAGTCATACAAACAACATCGATTCTTAGCTCTTCTTTCTTTTTTCCAAAATTGTTCGGTGTTTCGTAATCTACTGAATATTACAACTTTTCTCTATCTTCCCTAAAAACTGTTGCGCCGTTAATTTTTGGCTTAGATCGGTTACGTTTAATTTATAAAATATTTCTGCATTTATTTGGTTTATATTTGCGTCATGCTACAAGTAAAATAAGTGTTAAAGTTAAGCGAGATTTTAAAAATTCTACACTAGTAATTTTTTTTCACGATCATAAAATTGGCTCTTGATTGGGATTTAAATCTTGGGGCTTAGGCAATTTATTTAAAGTAGTTTCTGTAGGTAATGACAAATGATACGTCCTCCCTTTAACTTTTTTTATTTTCTGCCTGTTAGGTAATTTTTGGTTTCCCACTGGAATCAAACTGAAAAGCTTTAGCACTTTTTATCAATATTTTCTTATAATTATTAAGATCTTTTCATTGTTTGGGTACGTCACTGTAATTTATATTACTGGATGGACCTCTAAATGGACCTCTGGGTTTTTATTCGTATAACGTTTTACAGCTCCCCGATAAACTTCGGGGTGTTTGTCTGTCTGTCGTTTTTGAGCTTTTGGAACAACTTTAGGATGCTATTCCTTATAACTCCGATCAATATCACGTCATTGTTCCGCATGGGATTTCTTGGACGTCTTACGTCGACCTAGTTTTCGTTTTTGTGGACAGTCCCTTTGCGATGACTTTTTATTTTCTTTCAAAAATCCGTTTTCTTAAAGTGTATCCGGAGAAATAGATCCAATGTTTATGTCCTGGGTCACCGGAATACAAACATCATAGGGGCCCGAGGAGAGATTTCCCTTAAAGAGTAAGCGCTTTATAGGACATTTCTCTTCACCGAATAAACCAAGCAGGACACCATTGTGATAATACACTTCGAACTCAATATACTTGCACATATCCACTGCAGCCTTTAATTCGGAAGTAGCTCCGTACGTTGTTAAGCAAAGCATGTCTGTGCGATACTCTTCTTTAGAACAGTAAGAATTCCCGTTTAGAACGATAGTATAGATACTTAAATCATTCCAGTTACGACATACGTACTCTACTACAGTCTCACGCAATTTATTAGTTTGTTGTATATCATTACGTACAAACAAAGAATATGCAATAGCATGGAATAAGCAGCTCCCATACGGAGGCATTGGAATAATTCGGTGTAAGGTACTTATGTCACCCACTAGTAATTCTATTGAACGACTCATTGTTCAATATGCCTTGCAAAAAATATAAACAATAAGTTTATTAAGTGCTGATGGTACAAAACACCGAGATAGAGGTATATCTGAATTGATGTGATCCCAAGGTCGACCTCGTTCTCTGCCGTTTCCATAAGTGTTCCTAAAACCAGTAAAATGATAAATTTGAGGCCGGTCGTGGCGCAGCGGCACGAGGTGTGACTGCAAAACCGACTGGTTGTGGGTTCGATCCCCACTCGAGGAGATGAAATATTTACTTAAATTTATATTTCCATTTCTTCGCTCTGGTGTCGAGGTTAAGCGCGGCGTTGAGTACTGCCACTCAACACGCAATGCCTCCAGAATTCGGCAGAAAGTGGGGAACGGAGTGTCTTAACACTAGGTTCCCTCTGCCTACCCTGCTGTGTGCGGGATACAGCGTGAAGCTAATTAATTTTTTTTTTTAAACTTATGATTGAGAACTTTGAGTTTTGTTTACTAGGGATACTATGTCTTGTTCTGAACGAATGTAATAAATTTTGCTACTTCGATCTTTTCTAACACAAATCTTACCGTCTTTACACCAAATAAATTGAAAGTTCTTATTTAGCTTCACCTTGGCGTTATAAAGAAGTGTCTTGACATGATTGGTCAGTGCTTCTCTAATGAAGACTCGTTTATCTGAGACTTCTTTTGCTGAATTTGGCAAAACAAGTCCAACTGTAAGACAGTGGTTTTTCGCAGTTTTAATCCATTTGGCACGTGCTTGCTTAGAAGTCATCTCTATGAGGATGGATTCATGTCGTTTTTTGATCCAGGATGGCGCTGTGATGATAGAATTGAGTTAGTGTTCATTTTTATTGTTGAGGCTATAGTTTCAACTACTTGGTGAAACTTGGTGAACTTTCAGATGATATTTCGGACAGGCCCGCCAATTCCACTGCGTTTGAGAGTGATTTTTGATCAAAACACCGTACATCTTGCTCAAGGACTGTTATCCGCAATTGCAGGTTTTTGTTCGTATTTTGCAATTCATGGTTTTTGCTTTCTAGATGTTTAATTAGTTTCTTCAAAAGCGCTTAGCTGATCACTGACAAATCTAAGCGAAGCTTCTAGCTGGCTAATCTTCTCCCGAAATTTTTCTTTAGTTCACGACTAATGTCTTGCACAAGTTGTTTGGTGCTAAAAGAGTGTACTACTGTATCTTCTAATTCAGAATCGTTTTCTTCGCCATCATCTTCAGGAATCACAAATGAGGATCAACGAGACAAATTTTTTAGACGTTCGTCACAGCTCTACTCAATTCCAGGCGAGTTTTTAAGAGTGTTAATCTGTTTGTTTGATAATCCGGTGCAAGCTGAATCTGCATGGATAATTTTGTCGCATCTGCTGCATTTAAAACATTTTTTTTAAAACCATTGTTAATTTTGTATGTATTAAAGTATAATATGCAGTATAAAATTGTGTTTATACTAAATTCAGTCATCAGCGATAGAATACTGTGACAGAACATACGACAAGCGCTGTCAAATTCAAATATGAAACACGAGTTACCTACAACTCATAAGAGACGCAGAGGGAGACTTCGGTTGACTTTAGAAAATACAGTATCGACAGTGCCGGAGGAAGGTCTCATTATTAACTTAAGAACCCGCCGTAGAGCAAAGTGGAGTATTTATATACCGTTCTCTGTCCGATAACTAAGGCTTTGGCTTTTAAATAAGCAATGTCACTAAATGACAATAAAATTGTTTCAGTAAAGTTTATTATAAAATGCTTATTCGTAACATACAAACAGATAAACTTTCGAATATTTTATAATAAAAATATATATACTATAATATTAAATAATTGCTGTAGTAATAAAATTAGAACTAAGTAGTTATATAGGCTGCGGTAATAACAAACGTTAATGCTAGGACAGCGTAATACACTTAATTCATTTCAGGGTCGGCCGCGGCAAATAAATTGTTACGATTTTTCTTTGACGCCTCTAGAATGTCGGTATACAACACAAACTGTTAGTGAAAGCGATTTTTATATAAATAATATTAAATTTGGTGATTTTATAGTATAGTACAAAATAACCCTTTTGGATTTCAAGTCGTGACGCAAGGGCACAAACGTGTGACTGTGGGTTCGATTCAAACTCAAGGAAATGAAATATTTAATATTTTCATTTCGTCGCAAAGTATGGAGTGGAGTGTCTTAACACTAGGCTTCCTTTACTTACCCTGTTACATGCAGTATAAAGCTTACTGACTGACTGCTCTTTTATATTACACAACGTAGTAGAAATAAAAACAATTTTATCACATAAAATAATATAATAATGAGATGATATATAAACTTAAAGCGTGGTCGAAAGCGGTGTAATGTCATAAAACTTAAAATATTACTGCAGAGCAATGATTCATTCTTAGCTCCAGAAAATACTATAGTAGACACGCTTCTTTTGCAGGAGATGGGTAATTTAAGCACTTACATATCTGTTTCTAGGTGGCTTTTAAGATTGGTCTAAAGTATAAATCTTTTAAATTAAATTTTTTTTTTTCTGATTTCGCTAATGTAAGGTACGCTCGGAGAACCTAGTGGCAAAATATACTTCCATTCTCCACTTTCCGTCCAGTATCTCAGCTGGATCTCATTTTAACATGCATTCGCATATTATATAGTATAATATTATCTTTTCATACATTCTCCTGCGCGTGTTCTTTTGATATTAGCAAAGTGATTAGTACTCAATTGGCACGCTCGGAATGCCATAAACAAAGAACAACAACACTTTTCTTTTAAATTCTAGACATTGTCTGTTAAGTGGTCGTGTAAATGTAAGTTATTATTAGGAACTGGTAGATGAACTTAGAAATATAAATAAACGTCATCTTAAGCAATTTGATGCTTCCTATACAATAATACTAAAGCGCTATTTAGGTTGTAAGAACTGTGGATTCCGATATCATATGAATGAAATGTGGGTGTTTCTATATGTCGCACAGAGGCCAGAACGGCGTAGAGGCATAGCGTTTGTTTGTTAGCGATTGTTATGTTATGCCAAATATGGTACTAAAATTAACATATTTAACAATATATATAATATGTTTCTAACTTGCACCAAAACGTTATTTATGCCCCGCTAGTATTTGCCTGCTGTACTCATCCGGAATGTTAAAAATCGAAGCTCTGACCTTATCCTGGAAGGCGGGGGTTGAAACATTTTTTTAGTTTTATGCTAAATTTTATCTTACGATACAGTATTTTTATCACGTCTCCCTCGTTACACGTTCAAATTTACTTTGTTCACTTTTACTTGTTATGAAGGATGTGTTCGTTAAAACAATATTGTAGCCAAGATTGTTTTTAACACCATTTAGTAAGGTTTATATACAATGAACGTAATATAAGCTAATGATAATGTTTTTAAAGGTCAGTCGTGGCGTAGGGTCACAACTGCAGGTGTGACTGCAAAATCGGCTAGTGGTGGGTTCGATCCCCACAGATGGCGCTTAATTGTAAACTCGATGTTTTTGGATTCGATCCTCATTCGCAGAAATAACAATATTAAAATTTTAAATGAAACTATTCCAAGCCATCCTCTCTATTGAAATTAGGATGTTTTTGTATTTCAATAGCCTCGCGGATCATTCTAGAAATGTATCTGTTTTCCTTAGCGAGGATTTGGGGTTTATCAAACCTAATGTAGTGGCTGGGTTTATCCACAGTATGCTCACACACAGCTGACTTCGATACATGCCCATTCTTGATATCAGAGATGTGTTCTTTCACCCTAACACCGATGCTTCTCTTTGTTTGACCGATGTATGATAAGCCACAGTCACAGTCTAGTTTGTATACACCTGCACTCTGTAAAGGAATATTACTTTTTACTGGTCTCAAGAATTGGATTCAAAAACATCCTAATTTCAATAGAGAGGATGGCTGGAAGCTTTCTACCACCTGGGACCCACTCATAAAATCATTGAAGTCTCAAACCCACCATACCAGAGGGCAAGATACTATCAGCTCATTCTGCAGGAATCCAGGGCAGTACGCGAGGCAATTAAGAAATCGTTGGCGGTAGTTTGATATAATAATTATGTCAACTGACAGACGAATGCCACCTCAGTCTACCCGTGACCACGGACTACTGCAAAGTGTTCGAAACGTCGGGTTTCCAAAAATGTATAAAAGTACAAAATATACGCGATTAATCCGGTTAAAATAGTTTCATTTAAAATGTGTAATAATCGTGAAAATCAAAGAACTTATTAATATTAAAATTATTTTCATTTTTAGTGAGAGCCAGCGCAGGGGGTTAGGCAGGCGACAGGTTATGAGTTCTTGGAGATTTCCACTCGGGGGAATTAAATAGTTCTGCCACTCAGCACGCAATGCTTGAAGACTTCTGCAAAAAGTGAGGAACAAAACCCTTTTATTATATATTTTTTATAATAAAAGTAATATTTAATATTAACATTTTTTGTCAGTTGATAAAAACATCTTCTGTAATTTCCGGCTATTTATAATATTAATTGAAATATTCGTTTATTCTCATCTAATATAATTCACTTCATATCTTATAAACGAATAGAATTGTCCTTCAAAATAAATCTAATAATAAATCTAACGAGACAACTGTCTATAAATGTTTATGTCTATATAGGTTCGTTAATCATTAATAATATAACATATATTATTTAATACTTGTCGTGTGGAAATGCGCTTGCATATTTAATGTTCCTGTCTGCGGTACAATGGACGTATAAACGAAATTCAGTACAATCCCACAGGATCAGTTAATCCTTCCATTTTAAAAATTCATTATAACACTCATTTCGTCTGTTCAAATAAAAACAAAAGGTTTTTTTGTAGTATCTTTGTACAAATATAAAATCTGCTTCATGCTGTATCTTGCACACAAGAGGTTAGGCAAAGGGAACCTAGTGTAGACTCCGTTCCCCATTTTCCGTCGAATTCTGGAGGCATTGGGTGTTGAGTGGCGGAACTGAACGCCGCGCTTTGGCTCCATACAAGAGCGAAGAAATACAATATAAATTTAAATAAACATTTAATTTCCTCGAGTCGGATCGCACCTACTATCAGTCGCGTTTACAGTCACCCACTTGTGTTCATGCACCACGATTGGCCTCATGGAGTATAATTAAGTGCATAATTAAAGACAAATATTTTTCAACAAGACCTTGTTTGTAGATTTTCCCAAAAAAAGTCAATATCTATCTGACCTCATTACATCTCAGTGAGAGTGCTCTTTTACAACCTCTACAGTGCAGAAAACTTTAATTATTTTTTATGAAAAGGGTAATTTATATATGTACGTACATTTAGTGTTACGATGATTTTAATTATTATTGAATGTTGAAGGAGTAAGAAGTTAATTATTTTTGAAGAGTTAGTTGTATTTCTTTAAGATCTCTCAAATGATATTCGAAATTTCATTTGATTACCAGATACTCTTTTTGAAATCAGGTAATAAGTATTGATACAATAGTTATAGCAAATTGAAATTTTTAAAATTAAAATTTTATTTTTCATATAAGATTATCCGAATTTATATATTCTAAACTCTATATGAAGCACTTATCTGTAATAAGTCCTTAATAAGAATTGTATACAAGCTTATAGTAGATTGATTCCAAATAATTGAACACAATATTACGTTCGTCGAGACTTTAGTATATGTCAAGTGTCAATTACATTAATTCACGCCTTGACGTCTGTTAAATGTTTTTTTTATTGCGGTGTTTATATATCGCAATTAGGGTTATCCCTATGGAATAAAAAATTTTGTTGTTTAATTCACGTTTTGGCTGTAAGACATCTACTTATTTAAAAAACGTAAAAAAATTGAACGTAGCGGTACTCGAACCCGCGCCTCCTGAAAACCGACCAGGTCGGTCCAAATTTTTATACGTTTTCTAAATAAGTATTTTTCTTTCCTAAGTGTGGAATAACACTTTAAAAATGTTTTAATGATGTAAGACATCTCTTCTAGAGATAAGTCCACCGTTGGGAACGAATGTCTAATTCTCGTTTTGCGTGCAATAGAGAATTAGCTATATTGCACTCAGCAGGGTAGACAAAGGAAACTTGGAAACCCAACGTTCAAACACTTCGTTTCCATTAAGACGGTAAAGTAAGCAACGTCGCGTTTTAACTCTAACATTTAATAATTAATTTTTTACACAATTTGTAAGCAGACGTACCTAAGTGAAATTCTTTGTCGTTTTCCAATTTTAATGTTATATATAAAAAAATGTAAAAATAAAATAATATCTTATCTATTATGAATTAATTTATAAGCAAAAACCTATATTTATTCTAATCGCGTACATTTCAAGTACATTAATGAAAGAAGTATTATATAGTTCATTAAACAATGACCTGAAAATCTGACTTTCCGTTTCGATATAAATAACTACCCAATAATCTATAAATAACTACAAAATTAAACAAAGTTAACATAAAAATAAAATATTGAATTACAGTAGTTTCTGTAACGGAATAAAATCGTATTAATTTTAAAATATTTTGAACGTTTGAAAGATCCTCTTCAATTTTTATTGTATTCTATTAAAAAATATAAATATAACTTAAAATGAAGTTTTCCTCAAATATACTTATTTTAAATCGAAAATTTTATAAGGCAAGACATGCTTGAGGCTAGTCGATGCGCAGGTTGTGGGTTCGATTCCCGCTAGATTAAGAGGCTAAATATTTAATTTCCATCACTCCACATGCAATGCCTCCAGTTAGGTGGCAAGTGGGAAACGGAAGTATTTTAATAGGAACGGAGTGTCTTAACACTACCCTACTATTTGCGAATTAAGTAAAATGAGCAAAAAATCTTTAAAGCAAACTAATATAATATTACATAATCAAGTAACTAAATAAAGATTTCATTTTAAGTTGTCTACGCAGTAAACTGCGATTGGATAAATCCAACAAATTTCTGAGTAAAGCTTAATAGGCCAATCAGCATCAATAATAAAGGGTATCTGATATTTTATTCTACTCAATCCTTAAATACTGTTGTCCACTCCGTAACTTCAATCTATATTATAAACAAATGTTTAAAGTGTAATTCCACACTTAGGAAAGAAAAAATGTTCAAAAATATTAAAAAAATAGTATTCTCTCTTACTAAGCGATAATTCAAAGTAACTATCTTTGGGTAGCGGAAATTTGTAAAAATCTCCCTACTGAGATGCCAACAACATAAATTAGTTGTAACAAGCGTATGAGAATTTCGACGTAGCTCGATGAGAACGTACGGCTTAGTTGGTCAGAGCGCTTGGACGGTTTCCAAAGAGGCGCGGGTTGAAATCCCGTTACGTTCAAGTTTTTATACGTTTCCTTAACAAATAAATGTTTTTTATTTAGTATATTAAAGAAAAAGCTTTTTTAATATATCTTTTCAATGGTAAATTGAAAATAACTATTTATTAACTGTTGCACATTACCCACATCTACTATTTATTTTGTAGAAGATCTAAACAACGCATTTCATCTTGAATAGAAAGCTAAATTCTATTCTTTTCTATTCTGAGGCCAGTCGTGCAATAGAGGTACAAGCGTGTGACGGTAAACACGACAGATTGTAGGTTCGATTCCCACTTGAGGAAACAAAATATTTAAAATGTTCATGTCATAAGTGGACAGCGGAGTGTCTTAACAATAGACTTTCTCTGCCTACCCTGCTATGCAGTGTACAATATGAAACTGAGAATAAAAAAATATTTGTAAAATCAGAAACCCCGACTGCATTAAACTAAAAAGAAAATAAACAAGCCCAATAGGTTATTAAGAATAACAGTCGCAGTCGGGAAAAACAAATCTATTCTTAAATAGGGGCACTTACTACAATGATGATAGCGTAAGATATTGAATAATATTATTTTAAATAATAAGTGTTCTATAGCTGCAGTTAGTGGATAACAAACTCAACACTGTAACTATTTGGTATGGACTGAGACGGAATGGCAAATGAAACAGTTGGTTTTATCTTCGGGCTCGCAGGCGCCGGGTTACAGTAGCTAGGGCGTAATCATCCACCAGGTCACAGATAAAATATGAAATGTAAGGTTATAATATAATTGTTTTTATATTTTTCGTGTTGTAATATATTAATTGTACACACGTCAGGTTATGGGGTCGATTACCACTCGAGTAAACTAAATATTAAATATTTTAATTTCGTCGCTCTAGTGTCGACGTAAAAAAACGTGTCGGTGTCTGTGACTCATCACGCAATCCAGAATTCATCGGAAAATGGACACTACGCTTCCATGTGTCTACCATGATGTATATGGGATACAGCGCTAGAAAAAAAAGTTTTTTTTTTATGTTTTAACTTAATTTTTCATTAATATATTTAATGACGCTGCTAAAACTATTTATTTGTTATATTTTAAAACTTAGAATAGAATATTTTAATACCTAGAATGTAAAATTTGAGAATTTAGTAAAATTTTCAGAAAATTATTCGGTTATTAGTTATTATTTAGCCCACAGTTAAAGCCATATACCCTATGAATTGTAGAGTTACGAAACGCAATGAAAATTGTAATCAATCTTCAGGGCGTGAACTTATCTAATTGACACTTGAAATATACATCAAAAGATCCAACGAACGTAATATTGTGTTCAACTATTTGAAGTCAATTTACTATAAGTTTATATTTAATTATTATTAAATACTCATTACAGATAAGTGCTTAATCGAGAAATACTTTAGATACAGTGAAATTGGGATAATCTTATATGAAAATTATGAATAAGAATTTAATTAATTATTTATTCAATTATATTAAACCACTTAATGTAGCTATTGTATTAATATTTCTCACTTGATTTCAAAAAGAGCATCTGGTAATGTTATATTACATTACCAGATCTCTGTTTGAGCGTACATTATCCTTTGGTTGTTTCTCATCTAATGTGACATTGGCGAAGTAATTATTGCTGCATAGGCACGCTCATAATGCCATAGATACAGCACAACAATAGCATTAAAATTTGAATTTTTGGCATATAACATTCAAAGTGGAGTGTGAGTTCCGTCTGCTTAACCCAGCAACCCGCGAGATATAAAGCGTGACAACAGAAAAGTAGAAATAAAAATGAATAAAAAATTCAACAAAGGTATTTTCAAAAAACAATATACAAACAAAAGTAAAAATTTCTTTATAAAATTGAAACAAAGCCAAATTTCGACTGTTCAAACGTTGAAAGTTTCAAATGGTGCGCTAACCGAATGATGACATTGTAAGAACTAAAAGCTGCGCGCTCGATGACACTTTGTCTATGGTAGACCTGTCAGGGAAAACTATTTTAACAAATAAAATGGCTAGATTCACAATTCAGTTTTTTTTTTGCAAACTTGCTTTTGTCTGTCTTTGCGTACTATAAAACAAGATTTTTAAAATGTTTAGCTTTGCTTTTTATTTGTTCTCCGACACTTACCTCAATTACGAGAAATTACATGTTGTGAAAATATTTCAAACCCATAACTAAACTAATTATTCAGGATACCTCAACAGTTTAGACGTAGGATTTTTTTTCATTTCACAATGTTTATCCACCTTGTATTTCGTGTGACGCAGTTACGAATAAATATCCCTGAGGCCTATATTGAGATTATCAGAGACATGTACCACAATTCCGTTTCTATGGTTAGGACTGCTGTTGGCGACACTAAACCCTTCCCGATTTCAGTAGGGGTTCACCAGGGCTCGGCTCTTAGTCCGTTCTTATTCAATGTGGTGCTCGATACTGTCTCGGCTCACATCCAAGACCAGCCTCCATGGCTGATGATGTATGCCGATGATATAGCACTCATTGATGAGAACCGACTGATGCTGGAGCGTAAAGTGAACCTGTGGAAGGGTACGCTTGAGAACGGCGGTCTTAAACTAAATGTGTCGAAGACCGAGTACATGGCCTGCGGGAGCCCGGACTCGAGCACTATCCTTATAGGTCCTGAACCAGCCGTTAAGTCGGAAAAGTTCAGGTACCTTGGATCCGTTATGCACGAGTCTGGAGGCATCGATCACGATATCTATAGCCGGATAAGCGCTGCTTGGGCCAAATGGCGGGAGGTCACTGGTGTGGTCTGCGATCGCAGGATACCGCCCAAACTCAAGGGTCTGATATACAAGAGCATCATCCGACCGGTTCTTTTATACGGCAACGAATGTTGGCCAGCACTATCTCGGCACACTCAGGAGCTTCACGTCACGGGAATGAAGATGCTGAGGTGGATGTGCGGCGTAACGCGGTCTGACCGCATACGCAACACATTCATTCGAGGTAGTCTTGGAGTCCGTGACGTAGCGGATAAGCTCCAAGAGCGTCGCCTGAGATGGTTTAGTCACGTTACGCGCCGGCCTAAGAACTATGTCGGATGCAAGTGCCTTGCTATGTCAGTCCCTGGAGTGAGACCTCTCGGACGCCCAAAGAAGCGCTGGTTGGATGTCGTGATGCAGGACATGAGAGCCAATGGTCTAACCACCGAGGACGCTAAAGACCGTGCAAAGTGGAGTAGGTTAAGTAGGAAGGCAGACCCTGGCAAAAGCCGGGATTAATGCCAGGAAGAAGAAGAAGTTACGAATAAATACCAATAAGGTAACCTACTACTACAAAAATACTACTATACGTTGCGGATCTGCCATTTGTCATTCTCAAAAAACATACTAGAATGAGAGGGATATCTCTCGTTCTTTTGTACGCAAATCAACATCGCCGCAATTACCTACGACTTGATTTCGTAAATGTGACGTGTGCAGCGTTGTCACTTTACTCCTTATATGATAGCTTTTGTGTCTGTGAGCGTCATTCTTGACAAATGGCGTTTTATTTTTCAACGATAATTTTATTAATTAATTTGTTTGAAAATATCACTTATTCCTTTTTGAAAAAATGTCTTTTGTTTTAATTGTATTAGGTTTTTATAGAATAGTTAAAACTGTAGTTTCATTTAAAGGGCTAATGACAAAACCATTTTGTATAACGAAGCGAGGGCAGTCCTGGCTCGTTAGGTCTTCGTCTATACTCGGAACGCGGTGAACTCAGATGACGCCTCAGTACAACCGTTCAGTATGCCGTGCAGTAAAAGTGCCTCCATCGTTCGTTTT
Source organism: Heliconius himera (assembly GCA_021202915.1). Classification (NCBI taxonomy): domain Eukaryota; kingdom Metazoa; phylum Arthropoda; class Insecta; order Lepidoptera; family Nymphalidae; genus Heliconius; species Heliconius himera. The sequence continues at coordinate 46,108 of JAJHJA010000591.1, forward strand.
GCACTATTAAAAAATATATGTCATTCACTGATTCACTGACAGTGTTGCCATCTTGCATTAGCACCACTAATTGGACGATGTGATTGTTTTGGAGCCACAAAATGTACTGGTCGCGGTATTTATTCGACAGAAGGAAATTTTGAGTATTACTTTTGTAGGCAATTGTAATAATAAGTTACTTTCTAGAGAATTACACAAAAATGTGTGAATATTTTTTATTTATAAAAATAATGGCAAACGTTTTTAAATATTTCAATGAAACCAAATAAAAATTATTGGATCGTTTTTATAAATTTGTCTACGAAACATTAACACAATTAATGTTAAATTCGCGATATTGATTATTTTAAAGTGATACACTATTGTTATTATTATATAATAATTAATATACACACTATTATTATTATATAACATATAAAATTAACGAGGATGTTATATAGCGCTCGGTGTCACAGGCGGAAAACTTATTTAATATTATAATGTGTCCGTCTGATAGGCGGCCGAGCGCCCGAAAACGCTGACAAAGGAGAAGATCGGGTGAACAGCGCCGGTGGGAAAGGAATTTCTTCCGTTCCCACACTTATTATTCCATCGTGGAGTAATTAAGTCGTAGGTTAAGTTAGATTTAGTTAGGTTTAGGTTCAATATTATATAACAATTATATATAAGTTAGATTAATTTAGGTTTAAACAGATTACTGTTCTTCCAACATTGAAGGCAGTAGTCTTAGATATAGTTTAGTTTTAGATAAAATTAATGTACTTTAATTAATAATTTTATTAATATAATTTTAAGATGTAAAAATCGTATTTTCTTAACCCTCCAATTGCAGCCTACGTAACTGGCGCAGTCGGTAGGATAGTCGAAATATAAGTCACTGAATTGCTCAAGGACATCGGCTATCTCGGATCTACATCGTGGTGCAGCGGGAGGCGTATCAAGACATAGATACAAAAGAGGTACGATTTTTTATTAAGTATTTTAGAATTTTTCTGGAATTGCTTTCCTTTTATCTTTAAGTAAATCCTTTTAAGTAAAGTTTTAAATCAGTTCTTTCAATTAAAATTTTAATTAGTAGTAATTATTAAGTTAGTTTAAATTAATTATTCCACGTTTCCCATCTATTCCAATCTTACAACTATACTTTACTTTGGTTAAAATTCGGTAACAGAATGAGAGAACATATAACTAAGTATGTTAACGATTGCAATATGGCTATAGGTTAAATATCATTGAAATTAGCTAGGCCACATTTTCAAATTGTACTTCCATTTATTAAACCTAAAATTACATTTATATTTGCTTAACAATAAAGAAATGTATAAATTCTTAATTTTAACTGGAACACTCGCTAAATATGCGCAAGCATATTTTTTTGAGATGTATTAGAAATTAATGTTGTGTGCAGCTTGTTATTGTTCTCTAAAAAAATTAAGTAATGTTCATTTTAAAGGTAATATCGCCGTTCTCCTGTCCTTAGTCCTTTGACCACTATAATTTTCTCGTAATAAATTCCAAATCATCCCTTTAAGCAATATCTAGTAAGAATTCTCTGTACATAGAGGCTGAATGCCCGAAGATATTATATTTATACCTCTGTACATCATTCAAGATAAACCAGACTAAGAGAGTTAAAAACATCAGCAATACTCTTAAACTCTATCAACCTCCGGAAACTTCACTCAATGAATTAATTCAAGATTGGCCCTGCAGACACCAGTTAAATTAAATAAAGTCAACGACAATATACCTAATATATCATACCACGAATCAAATTTACTTAGTACTAATTATTGCAAGTGTACTTGGTATTGGAATTGCTTATAAACGATTTCGGCTCCAAATCTCAAAAAATACCACACCACACGAAGCAACAGACAAAAATAATGAACACGAAATGGATACTGCAATTAACCCCCATGAAGTTATAGTTGATATCAAGAAAATCTCAGCAACTTTTCCCTCTCAAGAATAGTTGCTGATCTGCGGAGGGAGATGTTATATAGCGCTCGGTGTCACAGGCGGAAAACTTATTTAATATTATAATGTGTCCGTCTGATAGGCGGCCGAGCGCCCGAAAACGCTGACAAAGGAGAAGATCGGGTGAACAGCGCCGGTGGGAAAGGAATTTCTTCCGTTCCCACACTTATTATTCCATCGTGGAGTAATTAAGTCGTAGGTTAAGTTAGATTTAGTTAGGTTTAGGTTCAATATTATATAACAATTATATATAAATTAGATTAATTTAGGTTTAAACAGATTACTGTTCTTCCAACATTGAAGGCAGTAGTCTTAGATATAGTTTAGTTTTAGATAAAATTAATGTACTTTAATTAATAATTTTATTAATATAATTTTAAGATGTAAAAATCGTATTTTCTTAACCCTCCAATTGCAGCCTACGTAACTAGGAAGTGACAATATAATAAACAAAGAAAAAAATAAATAAACAAATTTCTTTTGCGTTCATATTCCAGAGATGCACAGACATTAAAGATACAATATCAATTAAAAATTTACGTGTTGAATTGTAATTTTACTCGAATGTAAGAAACACTGCTCTAGATTTAAATCGTTTAAACTACAATTACCATATTTAGCGAAGCCTCATTTGAAATGGAGATAGCTTTAACTGTACGTATCGCTTACTTTTGCGATTCAGTCTTATTATAATGCAATATGCATAGTTGTAGCGGATTTTTTTCCTGTTTTTTTGTAATGTTGTTAATGTGTTTTTGATGTTTTTTAATTTATTATATTTTTTAATTTACTTATATTATTAATATTGATGAGTGTCACAGCCAGTTGTGGCGCAGCGGCACGAGGTGTGACTGTAAGACCGACTGGTTGTGGATTCAATCCCCACTCGAGGAGATGGAATATTTAATTAAATTTATATTTCCGTTTCTTCGCTCTGGTGTCGAGGTTAAGCGCGGCGTTGAGTTCTGCCACTCAACACGCAATATCTCCAGAATTTGGCGGAAAGTGGGAAACAGTGTGTCTTAACACTAGGTTCCCTCTTCCTACCCTGCTCTGTGCGGGATACAGCGTGAAGCTGATTTTATTAATATTATTTAGATGTAATTTAATAATATGGTTTCGTTCATACAATTATTACATATAAATTTATTATCTATAAATGGAATTTTGTCATAAGTACAAATAATGAAATTACATTGATTTAGTTTCCACTTTTCACCAATTTCAGAGGAAGTTTTCTATCTAGTTTAAGTTTTTGTCTGACAGGCTATAACAAGTTTTGTGAATTTATCAACGCCGCGCTTTCCCTCGACACCAAGCGAAGAAATATGAATGAAAATATGAACGTAAATAAATATTTTCCCCCCTCGAGTGGGGATCGAACCTACAACCAGTCGATTTTATAGTCACACTTTGTGCCCCTACGCCACGACTCTGGTATTTAATACAAAAAAACATTTTTTTTATTTAAAAAGTCATTCATATAAAAGTGTGGCTGAAAAAGTTAATATAGTTTTAAACTCAACCTTATATTTATTAATGTAAAAGAATGCATTTTATATATACTTTAGTATTATTATAGATTCAAAACCAAAATCCTGTTATATAAGAAGTAACCAACATAAATACATTTCAAAATAACTAACTCGTATGAGAGAGCTACGCTTGCGCTACGTCATTTGATTTAGTGCCGACGTAGTATCTACTAGTTACGAAACGTACAGCCGAGCATCGCCTTAATATATGCTTATGTATGTATATATATAGATATCTATACACATAGCTATTAATCTATGTTATGTTATTTATGAATCTTTTATATATATCTTTTTTTTAGCTTCACGCTGTATCCCGCACATAGCAGGTTAGGTAGAGGGAAACTAGTGTTAAAATTTTTATTCAATCTGTTTTGACCTTGAAAATGAAACCTATACGTAAAAGCTCTCCATAAATTATTATTTTGGTATTCAAAAAGTGATTCATGTACTTGAAGTATTGAATTAAGTAGTGTCGAACTTAGGAAACTTAGTGATATATTAGTCACATTCTAGTTCTTAACAAAAGTAATTTCTCACCGATATTGGGACGTAAAATGACGTTGGACTTTTTTTATTCCTTATCAAAATATGATTTGTCACCAAAAAATATATAATTATGATTTTTTATAAAAACATTGGATTCATATTATTTCAAAGCGATTTTTTAATATTTACATATATGTTTTGACTTGAGAAATTGAATGTCAGAATCTATAGACTATTAAACCAGTAATTATTTCATTAGTTTATGGTATTGATACATTGTCTAAGGAGTGTTAGCAATCAAAAGAGAAAAGATCAGTAGACTAGATGAAAATTAACATTTTTTACAAATACTAATAATAAACAGCTAGCTAGTATTTGCTTGCTAGCATTTACATTTAGCGTGAACAAACGCACAGACAAGCAGACAATACAGTAACATATTTTCTTATATATCTTTCATATATAGACACAGATAAGTGTCTTGGTTTAGTAAGAAAAATAATGAATTATTTAATTTTCAATGATAAACGACAATACAAACTTAGACATTCTTCTTTGTAGACGAGAACAGCTTCTGTAGCGGATGCTAAAACAATACTACGCTAAAAGCGAATATACCATCATTAATTAGGTCAATGTACAGCATTGCGAATGAAAATACCGACTTTGTAAACATTTTATTGTACGGGAACATAATAAAATACAGCCTAAAAATACTATTCGAATTGAAAAAACATGTTTTAAATAAGATTTTTAGTGAAACGAAGTTCTATGAAGTAGAGTCTCCGAGACAATGTCCGCGTTGAATGACTTCCACTGCCATTCTTGCTATGACTGTAAAAGCTCGCTTCTCCCATTTGTGCAATTAAAAATTATTCTACAACTCGATGAACTAAGTTTTATCGTCATAATAAAAAGAGACTATCCCGTTCCGTTTTATCAAAGTTTGTTGTTCTTCTGGGAGCACATTATTTACGTACGATACGATAAATTCGATACTGAAAAGTGTTTACATCGAATTTAGCACTGAATGGCATTGTGTGTATTCTGTATAGCGAAGTTAAGACTAGTTAAATTTCATTATCGATTTCTGGACTATAATATTTAAATATTGGGCAAGTGTGCGTAGTGGCTTTGCTGTATTTAACTATTAATGATAGTACTAGATTTAAATTAATTTCGGGGTCAGTATAAAAATAGCTTTCGGTCGCGTTACAAAAAATATGACGGTTTGTTTAACGACGTTTAAGTTTCTTGTTATTTTGGCGAAATTAGTTACATTATATTACAATTTTTTCTAGCTTTTCTTAGCTATTTAATTTTGATGTTACATTATGAAGTTATTCAACTTAAGTAGAAAAAGAGAACCTAGTATCAAGAACTTCCTTTCTCTATATTTCTCTCGAATTAAAGAAATTAGTTATTGATTGACGGAACTCAATACCGCGCTTTATCTTGCTTGCTAAAGCGTTGAAAATACATATAAACCATACACGAAAACTTAAAATAACTCACAATTTTTCTTCCCATTTTTCACACTACATATTCGACACTTAATAATAACTAAATAAAATACGTGCCGACTGAAAGTGAACAATTTACATGGATGCAGAAACAGAAACGAGTCGTGCTAACGAAAATATTTGCATTTTAATATCACCAGAGAATAAGAGTAAACGAAATTACAACATGAAACGTGTTCCGCTAACCACGTATAATTCATTTACGACTTATTTTATTTTTACTTTTTTTATTTCTTGTTATTTTTTATTTGTCTGGTAACAGGTGAAGCGCGACGTTTAGTTCCGCCGCTCAATACGCTATGTCATGGAAATTGAGCGAATGAGCGTACAAATATTTAAAACATAAATAATCCACGTGCTTTTAATTAAGATATTTTTGTTTCCCACCGAGTTTTGGTTAGAAAGTTCGACACTCCGCAATGTCTTTAGATAAGCTGAAGTTGTAGAAAGGTAAACTTATTTTATTGGTTCACTTAGTCTGCTAACCTTAAGCAAGAAATATAATTAAAATAAATAATACCTACTATATTATCATAATCTATATATTATTATATATAATCAATTATAAAAATATAAATAAATTTTATTCTTATTAGCTTGACGCTGTATGCCGCAGGCAGTGTGTAATTATAAAAAAACACAGCGGGAACCTGGGGACGCTCAGCAAAACTTTTAACTAAATTAATTGTTTGAATACTTTTTAAGATTCTCAATTTTTTCTATAATGTATCAACTTTTACTTGAAGTTTGAGCTGCCATTGGAGAAATATTTGTACATTACCAGTTTTTCTGCTATAAGTTGGACTAAAAATTTATTTGGAAATATGGAGTCGGTAACAGTGCGGGTGCTGATAATTTCACCAATTGGCACGAAAGTTTTACAATCTTTTCGCAAAGATGTGGTTCGATGAGAAGGTTCGCGGTGGATAAGGTTAATAATTTAATTGACGTAATAATAATTTTAATATCCAGAATTAAAAAAATAATTCTCGAAAAAAAATAGGGACGTTTTAGTTAAAATATACATACTCGTTCAACGAACCCTAATCAAAAACTCTTAGCACGATACAAAACGGAGTAAATAAAATTTGTTTGCCTAATCTGGCATATGACTTAATCTCTGAATTCAAATTACCCTCACACCCTCCTAATACCGCCTTGTGTCCTCCCTCAGTTATTTATGTCATCCCAAACAGCTACCGCCTACATCGCTGAAATTAAATATGTGGTTATAAAATAGCTATTTTTTATGAAAAGAAAACATCAGTATTTAAATAAGAATGTTAAAAAGGCCGTTCCGGCCCAGGGGCACTACTATGCGACTGTAAACGTGACGGTTGTGAGGAATAGAAATATTTAATATTTTCGTTACTTCGCTCTGGTAACGAGACAAAGTGCTCGTTACTCAACACGCAATGCCACGAAAATCCGGATTTGTCTTAATGGAGAACGGAGTAACACTCCACTCATAACAGTCGATTCCCAAAATTAAAACATGATAATAGTATTTGTCATGTAATAAATAATTTTCATTCCCTCTCTCCTGTAACAACACAAAGCGCGGTATTGAGTAACTATTCAACACGGAATATTAAAAAAATTGGACCAAAGGCGGAGAAAGAAGCGTATTGACATTAGGTTTGTTCTGCCATTCATATTTTATGCGAGATTACTGAAAAAAAGTCCAGTAATTATGTAGCTAGATATAATAATATCATTAAATACACAATTACTACATCAACATTTAAAATGCGGCGTTGAGCACTGCCATTCACCACGCAACGTTTGGAAAATCCGATGGGAAAAGATGAACGGAAGTGTCTTAACATTAGGTTCCCAGGTTCCATATGCGCCTATCCTATTTAATGCGGAATGCAGCGTGAAGGTAAAAAAGCAACATTCAATAAACGTAATGAGTTAACCTCGTTTTATCTCAGCACAGTCGAGTTACAGTTAAGAAAGAACGTGAAATTAGTAGGATTTGATTTTTAATTGTACCTGGATCGTGGATTGGATGTTGCGATAATAGCGCCTCTTTAAATGTTAATAGAACATATAGTTTTAAAGAAAAAAATATATATATTTGCACGTTATTATGTGTTATTTTTGCGTCACGCTGTATCTCGCACACAGCAGGGTAGGCAGAGGGAACCTAGCGTTAAGACATTTCGTACCCCATTTTCTGCCAGATGCTGGAAGCATAGCGTAGCGTTGAGTGGCGGAACTCAACGCCGCGCTAGAAACAGAAAAAATTAAAGAAGGAAATTCACGATTTGTCGCGTTTACACTCACACTTTGCGCTTGTGTTATGTTAATGTTATGCCCCCCTTTGTGTTATACTTTGTTCGTTGTATGCGAGACAAAAGAGATTTGTAGTTTTTGATAAATAACAACTGTTATTTGACAAAAATAATTTATTATTTATCAAAAACTACAAATTCTTTTTTCATACTGTGTCTCGAATACAACAAGCAAAGCATAAGGAACGTTAAAACACTTCCCTCCCCACGCACTACTCAATTTTCGAGACATTGCATGTTGAGTGATGGATCATAACACCACACTAAGTCTTATATAATACTAGAGGGCGCGCGCGGCTTCGCCCGCTTATTAGGAGTGAATTCTAAAAGATCCACGAAACATGTGTTCAATATAATATTTTTAACAGTCTGAATTTAAATTTTTATAAAAATCGGTGGCAATTTAAAGATTTTTCCATATAAACTTTCAAGCCCTTATTTGAACCCTTAGGGGGTGAATTCTTAAAAACCATGAAACACGTGTTCAATGAAATATTTTTAAGAGTCTGAATTTCAAATTTTATAAAAATCGGTACAGATTAAAATTTTTTTCCATACAAACCAACCTTTAGGGTTAAAATTTTTCAAATTCCCTTCTTAGTGGATGTCCAGAATATGAAAATAAACATCTGCCCAAATTTCACGTTTCTACCATCAGCGGTTACGGCTCTGCGTGCGTCTTACCTCAGTCAGTCCTTTTATATATATAGATAATACATTTTTATGAATTTTTATTTTTTTTCATACTGATAGAGGCCGTTGTGGCAAAGGAAAACAAGGGTGTGACCGTATCGTGGCGATTGTGGATTTGGACCTCCGAGGGAATGAATTCAACGGCAAGTGAGGAACAAAGTGTTTTAACACTAGGTTCCCTCTACCTACCCTGCTAGTATGCGGGATACAGCGTAAAGCCTTAAGATTTATATTAGTCGTATTTTACTATTCCTAATACCTATTCAAAATGTTAATTCTTGAAATTATCGATAATTACATGTAATAAGGAAAATGAATAACAAAATCATTCATTCTATTTGGTTTCGAGCAGTACTGTTCGTATAATTTATATAACGATCATTAGTAGCCAATACTCGCCACAGAATTGCAGTAAGTTATAGCAGCTTTTTAAAATAATAGCTTTATATGACTTTACTGAAAACATTTTATAAATTACCAGACATTTAGTTTTTGATTGTCTTTTTGGAGATAGATGTAAGTATAAGGTTTTGGATTATTTCCTTCGGTTCCTTTTATTTCAAACTTTTGTGATTTAAGTGTCGTATATATCTAATTAAACAGTCCAAGTTGCATCAAAATCGGTTCAGTATTCTTTTAGATATGAATATTCACTTATCACACCAGAATATCATATGTGATACCACACTATATCGTGGTCATGTATAATATAGATACCTGACATACAGGTAGGTGCATGACGGATTCAATTTTTTAATTACTTGAATAACTTTTTTAATTCAACTAATACATAAATGTCATTATTGCTTTTAAAAAAAATCACTAGGTCTATATTTATATTTACCTATATTTAAAACGTATAAGATTGGCTATTTTAAAATTTGCTATTTTATAAATAATATTTATGTATTTTAAATAAAAGTAAAATCTTATTAGAGGTACATACATCTAAATAATACATTTTTTGTTATTATTAAGCGAGAGCTGTTAATATCATTGTAGCCGTTACCAAATATAGCAACGTTATTTAGAGAATATCTCGTAGTATAATAAATATAGAATGTAAATGAAAGTAATATCATAATAATATGGAACAAAAAAATGAATGATGTAACAAACAAAATGTATTTGCGGGCTTTCTTTGTAACGGAAAGTTTGTAGCGTACATAACCTGAATATTAACTTTGTTAATATTCAGGTGCGCCGCTTTGTGACCTTTTATAAAAAAGAGTGTGTACGGCCGCTGTGTGTTGTAAATTTTCAGACAAAAATGTTGTAACTATATGACAGTGGACTATTGAATATTTTATTTAAAAATTTATAAGTCTTTTTATTTTATTATAGCGAAAGGAAAAAAAGCTGCGGAATGTTCTTAACTATACTATCAAAATGTAACAAGGTTTTATTATTTATCAAGTGTTATATTTCTTATTAGAGTTTTTTAACTTTTTCATCAAACGAATCAAAGGCCAGAATATGGCTTTGTTTTGAGTTACGGAGTTCCTATGGCCACCTACCAACTTCATCATCAGACCCTAGTTACCTACCATACAGTAACAAAGTACTCGTCAAGACTAATCAATCAAAAATATTTGTTTTCAGTAAAGTTATATAAATCTATGATTTTAAAAAGCTGCTATAACTTACTGCAATTCTGTGGCGAGTATTGGCTGCTAACGATCGTTATATAAATTATATGAACAGTGCTGCTCGAAACCAATTAGATTGAATGATTTTGTTACTCATTTTCCTTATTACAGGTAATTATCGATATAATTTCAAGAATTGACATTTCAAATAGGTAGGGGAGAGGGGGGCACATTCGAACGATTTTTAAACTTTGTGTCATATCTAAAAATTCTACAGTTTTTAACATCTTTACTATTTCACAATGCTTAGTCCAACTATTGTGCCACACAATCATAGCATCATATATAGAAAAATATATAAGGTAAAGGTGCAATATCAACTTTAGTAGCAGTAGTCAAATGTTCAAAGCTGCCCCCCTTGCGGGGTAGCTTGGAACATATATGGGGCAGTTTTGAACTATCATCGAATTCAATGAAATTAAAAGGCTTATCAAACTTTTAAGTAACTTTATTAATAAACTTAACATTAGAAACGATGGAGATCAAATATCAGTACCATGTTAACTTAAAAAAATAATATACATAGTTTAATATTGCGGCCGGTCATGGCGCAGCGGCACGAGGTGTGACTGCAAAACCGACTGGTTGTGGGTTCGATCCCCACTCGAGGAGATGAAATATTTACTTAAATTTATATTTCCATTTCTTCGCTCTGGTGTAGAGGTTAAGCGCGGCGTTGAGTTCTGCCACTCAACACGCAATGCCTCCAGAATTCGGCAGAAAGTAGGGAACGGAGTGTCTTAACACTAGGTTCCCTCTGCCTACCTTGCTGTGTGCGGGATACAGCGTGAAGCTATTTTTTTTTTTTTTAATATTGTGATTGTACTAGTACTAGTGTTAAATAACTTTAATATTATTAATAGACTTTAAAAAACGTACAAACAAAAAGGTAGCTTTGGCTTCCTAGAAGTAATGAACATTATGGGATCACTCATAGAATAAATCTAATATTATGAAAATAAAACAAAATATTTTTTAAATAAACAGCTTACTATCCTAATTTAAACTTAGAAAAATTAAATTAAAAGGAAAACATAGATGTAGTATGTGACGTAACCAACAACTGAAATTGGGGGAAGTAGTCTACGTAAGAAATAAAAATCAGCTTCACGTTTTATACCGCACACAGCACGGTATGCAGAGGGAACCTAGTGTTAAGACATTCCGTTCCCCACTTTCTGCCGAATTCTGGAGGCATTGCGTGTTGAGTGGCAGAACTCAACTAAATAAATATAAATATATAATAAATTTAAGTAAATATTTCATCTCCTCGAGTGGAGATCGAACCCACAACCAGTCGGTTGTACAGTCACACTTCGTGCCGCTGCGCCGTGACTGGCCTCAAGTCTAGTCTTCGTAAGACTTTTGAAAAACTAACGTAGCACTTGTACTCTTTCTCAAGAAAGAAAAAAAATACAAGCTACTTTTTTATTATTCACAGATGATGAGACATTCGTTAAAACGAAGTCTCCAATATTTATTAAGTTGTAGTCTAATTCCATTTCGTAGTCTTCATACGCACAGATTTCAGTATCTTCATTCTCTTCACAGTAAATTGTCACTTTTTCTTCTGATTCCAAATGCATTTTTAAGTCAGTTTCTTGTAAAGAAAAGTTAATTATAGTTTTGTTTTTCTTTCGCGGTATTTTTTTACATATAATAATATTCAAAAGTGCCCCCTTTATTTTGTACAAAGCTGCCTCAGTGGTAATTAAAAAATTACAAACGTTTGTTTTTCAAGTAAATGTTTAAAAATTGTAGTGATTTCTAATTTATTGCATGATATATGAAACATTCTAACTAAAAGAGGAAAAAATAAAACTATATACCTTGAATTGGATCCCTGCGATCCTTACGCGCTTATTTAAAAATGCATAAAATTTTACTCAAAATCAAACACTCCTCGTAACTCAACCACGGGCTTTCATATATCAGCGGTAACAAGTGACACGTGTGCAGATTAGTGCTGCCACTACTCAAAAAAAATCTACCAAAATTTCTTTTTAAAATAGCTCTGTTAACACATATTTTCAAAGGTGTCCCTGTTCAAAGCTACCCCCCTCTCCCCTATATATAGAGACCTATAAATCAGCCTTACGCTGTATCCCGCATACTAGCATAGTAATTAGAGGGAATCTAGTGTTAATACACTTTGTTCCTCAGTTGCCGCTGAATTCATACCCTCGGGGGATCAAATCCACAACCGTCGCGGTACAGTCACACCCTTGTGTCCCTGCGCCACAACGGTCTCTATCAGTATAATGTTAATTGACCAATAAGACACATACTGCAGATGCGCTGCGCTACGACATGCCTCTATAACTATATATTTCAATGTAATAGAACTTAAAAGCAATGTAAAAATGTAGCATTAAAATATTTTAATCTATAGGTTACAGAATTGCAAAAGCATCAAACCACAAATCTGTATACATGTATAGGTCAGTTATATACAGGCCAGTTACATTCATCAAATATTTTTGTACAGTTTCGAACGCTATCCGTTTGTTAATCAAGTTAATATTTTTGAATGTTCATGCTCGAAACGCTTTTGGATGAGGTTCGTCATTTTTAAATTCTACTGTTAAAGCCTTAAAGTAATTTATTAAATAAAAATTGTATGTAAAATAACGAATAAGAAAATAGAGTAAAACTGAATTTAAAAATACTAAAATTGTTAAATTTAAGCGTCTCACTATAGACTCGGCGGTTGTTTGTTCGATTCCTACTCGTAGTATAGAATACTTTTTAACCCGGAATTCCCACGGAATTGGGATTCACGCATGAAACACCGCATTTGTCCATTTGTCATTGTTGTGGTGTGCTTACCTACTATTAATAATCAAATATTGGTCTATCAAGGCAGTTTAAAGTGAAACAGCGCAGGTGCCACTAGTTTTATAATAAATTATTATAATTCTAAGTTTCGTTTTTCCCCAAATTAAATTACTAAAGATCTGTTTCAACAATTATTGATTATATATTATCTTATTTTAATTATATAATAGATTATATAATATTTATTTTATAAAAAATAATCAATCAGCTTCACGCTGTATCCCGCATACAGCAGATTGAATGATTTTGGGTAGGCACAGGGACCCTAGTGTTAAGAGGCATTGCGTGTTGAGTGGCAAAACTCAACGCCGCGCTTAACCTCGAAGCCAGAGCGAAGAAATGGAAATATAAATTTAAGTAAATATTTCATATCCTCGAGTGGGGAACTAACCCACAACCAGTCGGTTTTACAGTCACACTTTGTGCCTCTGCGCCACGACTGGCTTCGGCCTTTATTTTATTAACTTTCAACTATTGTCATATTATTTTACTACTCTTTGGTCCGCGGCCAATACTAACTCAGTTGCATAATTGTTTGGGGTTGCAGTTATACGCTGCGTCACGTTATTCATTCTACAATTTATTAGGATTTTTATTTCAAAACAAACTTGTTCAGTTTATTTTGTTTATGTGGCATTGTTTATTTTGGCTTTTATTTTTTTGTTGTTATCATGTGTTTTATTAGATATGCAAAGAACAGTCGGTAGTAATTCTTGGGTTTCCGTTCAAGAAGACTTATTAGACAGTAAAAGCGTTAGTCAGCGCCACATTTTGTGTAATTAGGGTTTAAATGTAAGCAATTATCTTATCTACAAATACTTTTTTAATTATTTATGTTCACATAATGTAATCGGAATGGTAAATAATATGAGGCCAGATGTGGCGCAAGGGCACAAGGACTGTAAACGCAACATCGTGGGTTCAATTCCCACTCTAGGAAATGAAATATTTGATATTTTCATTTCTTCTGGTTTCGAGACAATGCGTGGCGTTTAGTTCCGCTACTCATCACACATGTGCCACATGCGGAATACAGCGTGAAGCTGAATTTTTTTTTCTGTACTTTTGTACGAGAAGTTAAAAATGATTAAATTTTAATTTAACGAAGACTAGGCGTGTCAGACTGTCTGCTTTCAGTGTTTTATCTATTTTAGAGTCAACGATGTCAGCGGAATGAAACGCTTTTCATTGGACTACAGGAGCTACAGTTAAAATAATTAAAAACATTAAGCAATGTTTATTTCGGTTCTTCTTTCGTAGATGTGAAATTATACGTCAACTGTTGAAAGTATTTTTCTCTCTCAACAAAATAATAATCTTGAAAAGATAAAAAAATAACGTGACACAGATATCACACAACTCTTCAACATTCACCAATTTCCTTAATTTTATACGTCAAAAGTCATAGCTTCAACATTCTTTGTCCCAAAGCGTATCAAATAAAACCATATATTCAATCAATTTTCGTAATGTCCCAGGTGAGTACAAACGCGTAACTTTACTTACATAAAATCAAATAAATAAAAATGTATCTCGCATATAACAGGGTAGGCAGAGGGACCTAGTGTTTATATATTCCGTTCCCCACTTTTCGCAGAATTTTTAAGACATTGCATGTTGAGTGGCGGAACTCAACGCCGAGCTGCTTGCTTTAGTGTCAGAGTTGGGGATCGAACCCACAACCGTCGTGTTACAGTCACGTCTTTGCTTCCATGCATCACGACGGCCCGAACTCTATATAATATAATATTTCTAATAAATATATAATATTATATTTTTTTCGATGTAAAAGAATGTCACCGTACAAAAATAAAAGTCATAACAAACAGTAAAGTATCATTTGCAAATGAACCCTAGCTGACTGTGCCTGAAGGCTATTCTAGTGGAAGAGATCTATTATTGTTTACAGTAAAAAAAATGTATGCAAGAGAAATAAATGTTTAATAATAAAGGAAATTATGTTAACATTAGTGACTTCTAGGTGTGGAAGACGAGAGCAGCCGTAAATGAAAATGAAATAAAATTACCATTCTGTTATACGTTTAAGAAATATTAATGTCTAAGCTGGCGTATCGTTTGACACGGAGCTCAGAGGCAGTGCACCGTTATTTACTAAGAAGATATTTTATGTGTTGATGACTTTCTGTAAAGGGAAATGGTTTATTAACTTTATTTATATATATGCACACATATATACGTCACAGCGTCTGACTGTAAATACGAATGTTGTGGGTTCGCTTATTACTCGGAGAATAATTTTCATTTCTTTCTGGTAGAAAAACTAAGAGGGGTGATGAGCTCTGCATTAACATGATGTCTATAAATTTGGACAGAAAGTAGAGAAAGGAATCACTTGATATAAGATTCCCTCTACCTACCTATTGCGAGATTCAGCGTGAAGCTAAACAATAAAAAATATATAGGTATGTATATCATATCCATTTCAGATATTTATAACAATTACTTTTACGTATTAAACTCAGCAGTATTACATGCTTTCGCAACTTTCTAATACTAATTTATTTTTCTAATCTAGTAGGTACCTAAGATATATCTCTAATTCAAAATATCAGCATACATAGAATTTTTCGTGTTAAATTACAACTGCAATTTTTTTATAGTCATAACTGCATAAATATATTATATTGTTATTTTTTTACTGAGTTATTGTTTTACTTTACTTTGTCATTTAAAATAGATTGTGTGTCATTGGTTGTCAAGTCAAATAAACAGTCAGTTTTGATATTACTGTGTTGTAATACCTATATAAATACAAAAAATAATTCACATTTATTTTGTTATACATTTCATTTAAAATGTGTAAAATCTTATTATGTAAACTGCATATTTAAGTTCCCACCAACGAATAGTCGGGCCAACAGAATTAAAATAAACTCGTTCTCTTTTCTAGAGATCGAATCGAGGTAATTACGAAATAAAAAAAATTGTTGGTGGAGAAGTAAATTTATTTTATTTAATTTTATAAACCTATTATAGTTACTTAAGTTCTGTCTAAGCACTATCCGTTCATATCTCTTTTGCGGTGGAAACTGGGCTTTAGTCACAATTATCAACTGTCAAAGTGTCGACGACTCGAAGTTCACCGTGTCAACATACATTCCTATTTAATCAATAAATAACTTTTATGAGATTAAATAAATTATTTTACACGTTGAATTTCACATATGTTATGTCATCGTGGCTCAGTTGGATACGACAGTATACGCGGTGGATATGCGATCAAAAATATTCCTGGGACTTTGGATAGAACCCACGACCATCACAATTAAGTACGACTATTGTAAATATCGACCTTTACAATTAAGTAATGCTATTTTAAATGGAGTAGCTTAAAAAACACCTATCATCTCAAGTTCTTTATTCAGTAATTCCCTAAAAAATAATATTTAAATATAATAACATTAAAAATGCAGTAATATTTTATTTTTTTAAATCAATATAATATTATAATAACACGAAACATCTATACAGCAATGCGTAAATATTTAATATGTACTAGATAGGTTTCCATTTCCAATAAAAAATAATAAATTTCGTTTTAACTGATAAAAAATATGAACGAAAAACCTTTCAAAGGTGAAAGTAAATCAAAAAAGAGATATCATTTTAGCTCAGTGTTTCTCTAACAGTTGATAGGTTATATTGATAGTTATATTGTGATATTTTAGTAACTCAAAGAAAGTCTACAGTTCCAACGGAGAGCAGGAAACAGAATGTCTTAATAGTATTTTGTTTTCTGCTGGCCCTACTATGTGTAGAATAGTGCTAGTGTGTACGGCGGCATTTCTTACAGACTTCCGCCCACGATAGAGGAGGAAGAATTTATATCTTATTATGCTATTTCTGTACAAATTAAATTTTTTTGAGGCATGATTTTAACCTCAATAAAAGTCAATTAACTAATTTGAGGTTACTAGAGCTCTCATGTTTAAAGCGAAATTGTTCCAAGAATAATTATAGGGAGTCTAACTAGTCTATCGGAGCTACTTCGAATTACCTATGTATAATTAAATATAGGATTTTTAATATTTTTTTTTACTTTTAATAAATATAAATTGTAAATTAATATTCATTTTTTTATAATTAAATAAAAATGTAAGACATAGGACAGCTTTAAGTTCTACCAGTCAAGCAGTGTCTTGTCAATCCACGTGGAATACAGAGAACAGAGTGTCATGACAAGTGTCATGTAAAGAAGTATCTGTCAACTTAATAGAACCAAAAATAATGATTTTGTCTGAGTTTATCTCAACGCTCTTATTGGTTTACGAATCTGAAATTATCCAAAAAATCACAAATTCCCACTGAAAATCGCTGAACATACATAGGGGTTAAGTGGATAGGTACTGAGGTCTTTTATTTATAGACTACCGTTGTCCTGTCGATCGAGTCTTAAGGTTAAATTCGAAGTCGAAATGTAAGGTATATGGGACCTGTAGTTTTACATGAACCCTTAAAGAGGTATAATGAATTACATAACCCACTAAGACTTTAATAAGCGTAAGTACACCTTAATTTTAAAAGTAATAAAATTATTAATTGAGAAAAAAATACTTTCACCAGTTAATTTGGATCTATGTTAATCAACATATGTAGTTATTTGTATATATTTTTGTAAAAAAACTCGGAAAAAATAAAATTTGAAAATATATATAATAAACCAAAGATTTTATTTCAGTTAATTACAACATATTGCCTTTAACGTGGCTATCTTAATAATAAATTATATATTAAAAAAATATATAGATTTTTTTCTTTTTTTTTTTTCATTTAGTTTCTCAGTCATTTTCAAATATATTTATTTCTACTTTTATTTACAAAGTGTTCTCTTAAAGATGAGATAGAAGTTCTTCTTAATCGTCAACACTTTGGAGATCATCTTGCTAAATATCTTCTTCTAAACAGTTCTCTTCGTCAGTCGGCTCATCGGCAGATGCTAGTATGGCTTCGATTTAAATTTTTTATAGATATTAGTTACTACTACAATCGTGGATTCATAATCTAAAAAACTATCCCCTTTATGCATGGTAAATCTCCATTATCCATACGTAATTCAATAAAAAATATAAGGAAGGTCAACACTTACGTTGTTAATCAATAGGTCTATGACTATTATGGGTGTCGATACACCCAAAAGGCAAGCATCGATACACCCAGGTGGCTGCTACACACAATTCAGGAGGATACACAAAAGTGCAAAGCGCTGTGACAAAAATTTAATAGTGTAGCGACTAATCACCAAATCTAATCCTCTATTTAGCCTCTAAGGGTTAATTTTCTAAATGTAAAGCATATCTCAGAACTCATAGACTTAAATTAAATTGGTCTCTTTTATACTTCATCTACTTTTTATACAAACTACTTGCAACTTAACTTTGAAATTTTAATTTGGCTACATTTTAAGTGTTTTGGAAAATTCCAAGTGTATATTGCAGACTAATTGAAATACATAATTGTAAATCTTTCTCTTTTTTTAGTTCCGCTGTATTCCGCATATATATCCCACATTTTGTTTCCAATTTTTTGTCTAATTTTTAAATTATGTTTAGTGGCGAAACTCAACGCCACGTTTTTTTTGTAACCAGATCGAGGAAAATGAAAGAATGTTATTGAATCCACTAAGAATGGAAACCAGAACCAGAAAATTTCTATTAAAATCAATTTAAGGAAATCATTTAGATATTTACATAATATCTCATATCATTGAAGCCGTTCTTGCTACAATTCTTACAATAATTTATGCTCTAAATAATGCAATACAAATGCCTACTTAAAAACCGTATACTAAAAGTATACATTTAAATTATTCGAAATGTATATTTCAGTATCTTGTCTAACATAATGATGCTGCATTTGAGAGATGGACGGAGTTACGTTGAACGTAAAGTATTTTATTTAAGATGCTTAAGGAATAAGATGAACGGTGAGCCCACTAACGAGACACTTAGAAACTTGTATATAATTTAGATCTCTATTCGAAGAGAATATGGGAGAGAATCGTGTGAATTATTTTATTAGTTACAACTGCTGTGTACGTATCTTAATGATATAAATAACTTCAAGAGGACAGAGGAGGCGGAATTAGGTGCCTGAAGCCGGAGGGTAATTTGAATTCAGAGATCAAGCCGTATGCTAAATTAACTTCCTGGAGCCTTGCGTCATATATATATAAGACATAAAACAGAAAATATATTCGATAGACTAAACGTTTGCCCGTTTTCTTAAACTATGATTAATTGACAAAGTTATATTTTTTATATTGCAGCGTGTGAAAGTTACTATTAACCACCACCTAAACACATTAGCTAGTTCACTTCCTGTAATAGGATAGATTTACAATATTAAAATATTTGTATTCAATAACCATTTTCGGATTATAGTAGACTGGTTAAAAATGCAAACACTTATGTAACTATCTTAAAAAGTTGATCTAAATGTGGTCAAAAATTGTAAAAAGGATAACAATTTATTGCTGTTTCATGAATTCAGTACATTTTTTAACATGTTGTCATTGAGCAGCGCCTATGGAACTATCAGAGATTATTTCATACTAGTAGTTTTTAAACTAGCTTCTGGAAAAAAATCACCAGTATTTTTTTTTTGCTACAGCCCTTGAAAGTTATTGATAAACTTTCACTTATTTAAAAACAATTTGTATTTCAATGTTATTTCCAAGATTTCCAATACTAGAGTATTAAGATACTTCTTTCCTTAATTTTCAACCAATTTTCGAGACATTGAGTGTTAATCAACAGTACTTAACACCGCGCTTTGACTTTTTACCAGAGTGATTAAATAAAAATATAATGCCCCCGACTGTACATTAGGTCATTATATGATAGTAAATCAGGCCTTTATCGACAGTTAACCAATCCTTTATAATTTTAACGAATGTATATATAACTTTTTAAAATGTATTATCTTACATAATCGCCAGTCCCAACCAAGTACTAGTCCAGGAGGGCCAGTTAATTGAGGCTAGTCGTGGCACGGGGGCACAAAGTATGACTGTAAAAGCGACTGGTTGTGGGTTCAATCCCCCTCGAGGAAATGAGGAAAGGAGACTGGAACGATTTCATACATTCTTGGGCCCCCAATGTAAAGAGATGAATATGAAATAATTTATTAAATTCAGGTACATCATTCCTTCTCTGAAAATTCTGTCAGTTTTAGCAATTTGAGAGCTGAGTTATTAGAGATTTGGTAAAAAACAGGCTATCGCACAATTAACACAGCGATCCATAACCGCAGCGTGGCGATCGTTACATCCAAAAGGTTTCGTTGTCCATTTCATGGTTAAGTTAGAGTTGTACAAAGTAGAAAACAAACGGGAGAAGCACTCAAAACGGGAAATGAAAGAAAAGATTGAAGCAATAAAATGTAAAAATCATTAGACAAGATGTCAATGTCAAACAGTTGTCATATCAGCCATTTAAAATATAAAAATCAAATCAGCTTCACGCTGTATCCCGCACACAGCAGGGTAGGCAGAGGGAACTTAGTGTTAAGACACTCCGTTCCCCACTTTCTGCCGAATTCTGGAGGCATTGCGTGTTGAGGGGCAGAACTCAACGCCGCGCTTAACCTCGACACCAGAGCGAAGAAATGGAAATATAAATTTAAGTAAATATTTCATCTCCTCGAGTGGGGATCGAACCCACAACCAGCCGATTTTGCAGTCACACTTCGTGCCGCTGCGCCACCACTGGCCTCAATCAATTTAAAATATGATTGATTTTAATCGATTCAAAATGATTTTTTTTTGGTATTTTCTTAATTTATACTGTATGCACTAATAAATGCGTTAAAATACTCGGACTTAACTAAAATGAACAAATATTATATTTTCGTATTACCGTAAATGGTTTATTTATATCCATGATGATTTTCCGCTTCTAGATCGTTAATTAATTACATTTTTGGTATTCTAAAATTGAAAAAAAAAGTACAAATTTTGTAGACCATATCTCTTGTCTTAATACTAGTGTCCCTCTGCCTACCTTGCTGTGTGCGGAATAGAGAATGAAGCTAATTTATTTTTACATAATCACCATAAAATTATAAGTACACTTTATAACGCCGTTTGTTACTATCACGCTTTCCAATTCCAAAGTTTTGAAAGTGCCCTGTTCGTCAAAGAGGTTTAATTAAGTTTGCTTAATGTTGTATGAAAAGAACTCAATCTTGTTCTTATTTTACATAGTATATCGCGTTAATTCCTCCATTCACTTAAAAGGATTAATTTATACGCTTTTATAAGATCAAGCTTTAGCGATCCTAGCGATGAAGTTTAACTGTTTTTTTTATTTTATACGGTTTGGTCCGCTTAAATTTATTGTTATGTTATAGCTTAATTATACACAATCTTTATATAATTTGTAGCCTATGTGTTATTCTGATGTATAAGCTGTGTTACATACATGCATTCTCGCAAACTTTCATATTAATGACATTAGTAGGATTAGTAGAATTATTTCGTATTCCTTACTATACCAAAATATTTATTATATATCTCTAATATAACAATAATATTAAATATTTATAAAAAATACATAAGATCTATAATAATGAATAACATATAAATTATTTAGATAGAAAATAGCCTTGTGATATACATTCATTCATACTCGTATGATTTAGGCCCTGAGCTTTGATTAATCAAACGGTGCTCTACTTTTACTTAACTATTCTACAATTTTTTTTTACAATATCAGGCAAGACATGAATACATTTTTCTATATAATATATACAATACTAACATGCTAAATATTTGAAGAAAAAAAAAATGAACTTGATACGTTTGAAACGCTATAAATATAAAATATAAACAAATATATATTATTATAAAAATTATTGAACGTAGCCGTATTAAATTTATTGTAGTTAATTATTAAATATATTATGGTATACAAAAAATCACAGAGAATCAGTATTATAATACGGATTATTGTTTAGAAAAATGGTGAATTAAAATTTAAGCTTAAGATTTTAACGTGACCGAGGTCAAGCGACTCTTTTATTAATTGTTTTATATTTTATATGTTAGCTTTGGTTCTGAGCTTTATGTAAAACAGGAATTTGTGCGCTTTGCTTTGCAAGAGAAATGATTTTCACGCTGTATCCCGCACACAGCAGGGTAGGCAGAGGGAACCTAGTGTAGACACACCATTCCCCACTTTCCGCCGAGTTCTCGATGCATTGCGTGTTGAGTGGCGGAACTCAACGCCGCGCTTAGCGTCGACACCAGAGTAAAGAAACGAAAATATAAATGTAATTAAATAGAAATTATTTTGTAGTTCCTTATAGCAAACAAAAATAAAAGTATATAATTATACTAAGAATTCTTAATTAGTCTATGGGCTTTATATTTTTATAAAATGTATTTGGATATAAAAATGAAAAAAAGACATATATAATAATGGAAAAAACATGTATGCTAATCGCAGTAGTGCAAGCGTGTGACTGTAAGGACTATAGGTTGTAGGTTCGATTTCCACTCGAGAAAAAGCGTGGCGTTGAGTTCGGCCACTCAACAAGCAACATGAAGCTGGAAAAAATATATAAAACACTTTTGTAATATGACATGAATATTCAAATTTTAAATTATAAAACTAAAGGATCTTGCTCAGATTGCGGTTAAACTTAGAACTTGGTTCAAGACAGTGATTTGCATAGCGCGTCTCAAATTACTCTCAGTAAAAGTACGAGGTACGTTAATCTTCATTATCTTCACCGCTTGAGATATTCTTCATCAAAATTATACCTTAATTATGAAAGACTGATAGCTTAAAAATGAAAGCTAAATATATACTGTTATATTGTTTCTTTGTATTTATATTTACTTTTTTATCTATCTCTCATATAGAGAATATAAAATTTGTAAAACTTTCTACTGTTTTTGGTACCGTAATTCAAGAGGAAAAAAATGAACCCCCATTAAAAATGAAGGATCACTGTTGTCAGTCTGTCCATCAGTCAAAACCATTTATCTCGGGATCGCGTGGAGGTATCGAGTTCAAATTTATACGAATGTTCAGGTCTACGGTCTTTTGGAGGACAAAAATAAATAATCTTCTAAGTCATCGCAATAATAAGGTACGAACATTTATTCATCGATTTTACTGTAGTAGGTATGTATGAATATTCACCGCGTAATCAAAACTGATGAGGTATTTTCCGTGGAATTTGGCGCGAAGTGAGAACGTACTAAATACTACTAAATGTAGGTATTTCATAGAAAAAAAAATCATTCAAAATGAATTCATATCCCCGCAAACGTAAGTTTGTAATTTTTTATAAGATATATTTACTTTTCGCTCGCTTACCTACAATTCTAAAATTGGTACGGACACCTCGCCCGACGAGAGGAGGCGAGACCGACTCGCCCTTAACCGGTTTTTAGGTCAGGTAAAAGAATTAAATTGTAGAAAATGTATATATACACTCAAAATATAAATAGTCCTCGGTATTTTTTCTGTCAATATGTCGTACAGACATATTTCTAGTAAGTAAATAAGTAAATCAAAACAAATACAAAAAATATTTTTATTGCACAAAACTATGTCCAGTAAATACTTCCTACAAGCCCAACGCTCGTTAAGTCGTTATTTCATACATAAAGAGAATAGACATTTCTAACCAACTAATCTGTTTTATCGATCTCCAAATAAATTGCTTTAGTCGACTTCGGGGATTTTTTCCATCATTTTCCTTAACAGCTTCCAGTGATTAGCGCCCACGGTGTGCACAGATAAATAATTACAATAACATTTCATCAGCCTTAGTGTCGCGCTGTATAAATAAATCTTGACGTTTCTAATAATGTATTATTTTGTATCTGTAGCTGATATATAATTTGTATTAATATTATTTTTTTTTATCAAAATGTGAATGTATAAATGAGGCTAGTCGTGGCACGGCTAGCCTCATCTATATTTGAAAACGCAACTGTTCCTGGGTACGATCCCCACTCGTGGAAATGAAATATTTATTTAAATGTATTTTTCAAATCATTATTATCATTCATTAAATATTAAAAATCAATCTTTCTAAATGTTATAAGAATATAATAACTTATAAGAATTTGTAATTTGACATCTGTCATGTCATGACTTCTTTAAAATAATATGTCGTTATCGATATTTTTTTAGTTTCACGCACTAGACCTTGGTGTCAAGACATTTTGTTCTACGTTTTTCGATTTTCTTGTTAATTTTAATGGGTTATAAGAAAAAAAAAATGCTTATTTTGTGTTCATAATATTACCAGAGGCCAGAGGCTGAATTTAATAATATAACTTCGCCAAATGACATTTATATTTTATAAAATAGTAATCTTAAAACTTACACTTGGCAGAAATTTTAAAAATAGATAAAAAATGGAGTGGGCTTAGATGCTAGTTTTACTAAAAAGAAATACACTAACATTTTTATTTCAACTTCCAAATTCCTGACATTTATGTTAGTATAAAAGTGGATTAGAATTTTCGATTTTAATTTGCACCGCCTACGACCCGGCCAGCCCGCAGATGTAGGATAATCCGGCTTAGGTTTTTTTGTTTATTTTTGCCATTTAACGCTCACAGTGTTCTGTGGCTTTGTGATGTACATCCGCTACAAAAAATAGGTTTAGTTTCTTTATCATTTAGTGGTACATGATACTTTACTTTTCGTTTTTGGATAAATATTACATACATATAGTTTTTGTGTTAGTTTTAATAGACAATAAGGATAAATTACCATTTTGTTATAATTTGCAAATATTATAATCTGTGATTAATTCATACTTGTGGCGCCATCTAGTATAAAATAATGTTAGAACTGTCTTTGGTCTCCTGCCTATGTTCTGTTATAAAAAATATCAATCATTCATCATACTTATTGTAATGTCACCCGTTAAGATTCTAATAAAAAGTGATTAAGAAGTTTCCACTAGTCTCCTTTCAATAAACTATTCCAACAATTTTATATATTTAGGGTAGGCTCTCCTTTTTGATATCGTAGAAGGAAGTATCTTAATCTCTCTACATATTCGTCACGTTTTGTATACCGCACTGTCCCTGCTTTTCATTAAATTCTCGAGATATTGCATTTGTAATGGCAGAACTTAACGCCGCGTTTTGTTTCATAACCTGAGCAAATGAAAATATCAAGTATTTTACACCCTTAAGTGGCTATCGAACATACAACCATCATGTTTACAGTCGCAGTGCGCCTCGACTGGCCTCTTTAATAAGGACGAAAAAACCAAAAACGTTGTTTTTTCCAATTTGTTAAACCTAATACGCGAATTTGTGGCTTGTTATTTTATCTTACTAAATGGCTACGAAAAAAATCGACTTAAGTAAAGCCTCTTAAGTATTAAGCCGCGAGAGATCAAAACATACCCTAGATTGAAATTGCGTGGCGTGGCGTGCTATCTATCTAGTTCAATAAAAAATAATTTCAGTGTGCAGTGTCGTTGCACTTTCTCACTTTACTTATTCTATTCAACATGCATTGAGCTGAAAAATAAAAAAAAAATCTTTTGACTTGATTAATACTGTATTAATTTTTTTTTCTCGTCTCGTTCTCGCCTCGATTAACATGGTATTAAGAATAGATTGTATTATTTATAGTTAACTTTATTATTATGTGTGTTGCCATGCATATTTTATTTATTTTTAATATTTCGTATCCCAGATACATACTGTTACACTGCGCTCACATTATTTGATATTTATTACTTATATAAATGCATATAAAAACCATCATCACATTTTCAATAACAAAAAAAAATATCTGGCAGACAGAATCGAGAGCTAGTCAAGGCATAAGGAGGTTAAATATTATTCCAGATTGTCAAAGCTCAACGTCTCAAGGAATAGGAATCCCCTCATAATGTCTACAAAGTGAGCACAATGGCGCGTCCACGTTAAAAGATTTTTTGTAATTTCATACACTTTTGTTATCTTTGTGATACATTAATATCAATTTTTCTAGACGGGCCTAAAGCCTTGACGCAAGATGAAAAGCTACGAAAATGGGGATAATATAAAGGATAAAAGTTAGAAAACTATGTTCAATTTTAGCGTTCTGTGCAAATTATAGATAATTTCTTTAGGAGGGTAAAATTGAAGCAGAATCTTAAGTATTTTTTATATTCTATATTGTATTACAATGAATTGCTACTTTTCTTTGCAAGTTTTTCGGTATACTTTGGCTTTCTAAGAAAATGAATTATATAAAAGAGATTAGGGGAGAGGGGGGTAGCTTTGAACAGGGGCACCTTTGAAAATATGTGTTAACAGAGCTATTTTAAAAAGAAATTTTGTTAGATTTTTTTTGAGTAGTGGCAGCACTAACCTGCACACGTGTCACTTGTCACCGCTGATATATGAGAGCCCGTGGTTGAGTTACGGAGAGTGTTTGATTTTGAGTAAAATTTTATATATTTTTAAATAAACGCGTAAGGATCGCAGGGATCCAATTCATGGTATATGGTTTTATTTTTTCCTCTTTTAGTTAGAATTTTTCATATATCATGCAATAAACTAGAAATGAATACAATTTTTAAACTTTTACTTGAAAAAAAAACGTTTTTAATTTTTCAAATACCACTGAGGCAGCGTTGAACAAAATAAGGGGGGCAGTTTTGAATATTATTATATATAACAAAATACCGCGAAAGAAAAACAAAACTAAACTGAACTTTTCTTTACAAGAAACTGACTCAAAAATGCATTTGGAATCAGAAGAGGAAGTGACAATTTACTGTGACGAGAATGAAGATACTGATACCTGTGCGTATGAAGACTACGTAATGGAATTAGACTACAACTTAATAAATATTGGAGACTCCATTTTAGCGAATGTTTCATCATCTATGAATAGTAAAAAAGTAGCTTGTACATTTTTTTTCTTTACGTCACTATACTATATCCATGTTCTTTAAATTTAATTTCTCTAAGTTCAAATTAGGGTAATAAGCTGTTTATTAAAAAATATTATGTTTTATTTTCATAATATTAGATTTATTCTATGATTGATCCCATAATGTTAATTACTTCTACGAAGCCAAAGCTACTTTTTTGTTTTTTTAAAGTCTATTAATAATATTAAAGTTATTTAACATTAGTACTAGTACAATCGCAATATTAAACTAGGTATATTATTTTTTTCAGTTAATATGGTACTGATATTTGATCTCCATCTTTTCTAATGTTAAGTTTATTGATAAAATTACTTAAAAGCTTTTTAATTTCATTGAATTCGATGATAGTTCAAAACTGCCCCATATATGTTCAAAGCTACCCCGCAAGGGGGGCAGCTTTGAACATTTGACTACTGCTACTAAAGTTGATATTGCACCTTTACCTTATATATTTTTCTACATACGATGCTACGATTGTGTGGCACAATAGTTGGACTAAGCATTGTGAAATAGTAAAGAAGTTAAAAACTGTAGAATTTTTAGATATGACACAAAGTTTAAAAATCGTTCGAACGGGCCCCCCTCTCCCCTACTTAAATGATCCTTGTTTGTCTGGGTAATATTGTGTTGAAAACCGTTACGTTGTTCTAAATGTTTTAACGAAAAGTGGGGAAATGAGATACATTTTTCATCTAGATTTTTAGTTAAGTTATGTTAGTAGTCCATACGAGATACACGAAATATATATATATATATAAAAAATATAAAGTCTAGATAAAATTGTGCAGCAAAATACACCTAGTTTAAAAGACTGGAATTCGAAGCTACTCGTATAATCATATACCTCCGCCAACATTGGCAATGTATCGTTAACTAATGAGGCATTCTCTAATCGTGTAATATTATCATTTTTTATCGTTTAACCTCCTTCTCTCCATTCAACGTAACATTGACGAAGTGATGTGTTCTCAACTGGCACGCTCGTAACGCCATAATTAAAGAACAAAACAAAACAAACACAAGTTTATATTCAAAACTGCCTATATCGTTGTAAGCTCCTTTGATTGTCTCGCCTCATTTGAAATTCCTTTCATTAAGTATTCCGGGTTGCTTCCGTATCAAAGATTAACACGTAGAATTATATAAACAGGAGATGTCGGATGTTCATTTAATTTTCTGTATTTGTAGAAAATATTAATTTTCTTTTTTTGAAGCCATCGCGGCGCAATGGGATTGCGCTTGATTGTAGGCGTGATGATTATGGTTTTGATTCTCAATCAGGGAAATCAAATATTTTAATTTTCCGGCTCTGGCTTTACAATCAACTAGTACTGTTCCGAATTTCATTGAAAAGTTGCGGCCGTGCGGCGATATAAACATGCAATTTATTTGGGTTTTTCCTTCATTTTATGCCGAGATAGAGACATACCAATGAAATAACTTTGTTTAATAGCTCTTGTTTCAAAATATTTTGAAATACCTAACTGTATAACGATGACAGCGTTGCACTTGTTGCAACCTAGTGGTAAGACACTCGGTTGCCTAATGTTTGCCAGACATTCTGTGTTTAGTATTTTCTACCTTCACTGTGTTCCGTTCTATATTTTCCGCCGAATTCTGGAGACATTGTGTTTTAAGTATCGAAACCTCGTTACCAGAGCGAGAAAATAAAAATATTAAATATTTTATTTCCTCAAGTGAGAATTGGACCTACAACCCATAACGCTTACAAGCGCACGCGTGCACCCCTGCGCCACGAGGCCAGGCTTGAACTTGCGATAAAGTGTGTCAAGTTGCAAAGCTCAAAGCTGTATTTTGTCAACCAGACCGAGCAAAAATCAGTATAATCAATGTCCAAAGTAGGAATCGAATTCAGAACATTTACGTTACGGTCAGTCGCCGTCGCCCTGCGCTATAACAACAAGTTTTAACGAAATAGCAAATTACAACCTTTTTTAGACAGAGATCACTATTGTGGTTGAGATTTGTGACGCGATGGTACAAACATAACAATAAATCCTAACAAAGCGTTATCTTCAAAGCTTATCGTATAATAGGGTCACTGGACTGCACACTGTGGTTCGATGCTCTATGATGCATGTACTAACTTGACCAAATACCATTGTTATGGTTGTTCTATTTAAGTTAATAAAAACTTATATATTTAGTACAGAATGGAGAAAATAAACGGAGAGTATTGATGTATGAAAACAATCTAGCAGATTACAGTGCTGATTATCATTAACTTTATTTATTGCTAAAATTTTTGTCTCATTTTATTTTCACCAGTTAAGTTTAATTAATGTATCAACGTCACAGTAGATTGCGATAAATTTCACAGCAATTCCACCGTACAACAAACCTTAGTGGAATTAAGGAGCCTAAATAGTAATCTTTTAAATGTGTGGAGTAAAAAAGGCAGACATAACATAGTATTAATAAGTCTCTCCAAGCCAGCCGTGGCTTAAAAGTACAAGCTTGTGACGGTAAACGCGGGTTCTCGGTTCGATTCCCACTCGAGAAAATGTAATATTTAATATTTTCATTTCTTTGTTATTGTGTCGAGGCCAAGCGCGTCGTTATGTTCTGCGACTCAACACGCAATGCCTCCAGAATTCAGTGGAAAGTGTGGAACAGAGTATCTTAACACTAGTTTCCCTACTCTGCAGTGAGCGGGATACTGTGTGAAGCTAAAAACAAAATCTTAACATTAAGTTCTCTTGTTAGATTCACTAAGTAATAAATAAATATGTTTCGTAGATAATTTGTAACAAAAAACATACTAAAAGAACATTCGCGGTATCAATATACCATTAATAAACTAAACGCAAACATAATACCTCACACGGGAAACTTCAAATAAGAAATAAACAATAATCGAATGAACGGCACGTCTGTATCTGGTAACATTTATATGATTGCTTAAAAATGTTAACCGAAAACAGGAGGTTTTGGCCGAATGGTGTGCATCCATAAAGCTTTGTATGGATTACATGGATTTTATAGCCTCCTCTACAGTACGCAGTATTAGAGGATATTTGTTACTAAGTTAAAACAAATATTTGTTACAAACAATGAAAAAAGGATAGAAATTGCAATATAATAAATATAACCCGAAAACTCAGCGAAAAATGAGAAATGGTGTGTTTTCACACTAGGTTCCCTCTGCCTACCCTGTTGTGCGGGATACCGCGTGAAAATAATAAAAGTCTGAAAGAATCTATTATCTAATCACACACATCATATTATTATCATTCCCTATATTGGATAACTAGTTCAATATTGTCACCATACGCCACGACTAGCCTCTAAATATAAAAAAATGAGTAAATACAGAGTGTTTTTGTCCTCACCACTTTAAATGAAACCACAGTTTTAACTACTCTATAAAAACCTAATACAATTAAAACAAAAGAGATTTTTCCAAAAATGCAAAAGTGATTTTTTAAACAAAATCTATATATATAAAAGGACATGTACCTGACTGACTGTGCGTAGAAACGTGAAATTCGGATAGATGTTTATTTTCATAATCTAGACATCCACTAAGAAGGAATTTTAAAAAAATTTAACGCTTAAGGGATGAAATAGGGGTTGTAAGTTTGTATTTTTTTTTTAAATCGGCACCGATTTTTATAAAATTTGAAATTCGGACTCTTAAAAACATTTCATTGAACACATATTTCATGGTTTTTTAGAATTCACCCCCTAAAGATGTAAATAAGGGGTTGAAAATTTGTATGAAAAAATCTTTAAATCGTCACCGATTTATATAAAATTTATTAAATTTAATTCAGACTATTAAAAATATGTTATTGAACACGTGTTTCGTGTTCTTTTTAGAATTCCCTCCTAAGTGTGCAAATAAGCGGGCGAAGCCGCGCGCGCCCATTTGTAAATAATATAATTATAGTAGTAAAATAAAACGATATTTGTCAAAAATGACGCACACAGACACAAACCTATCAAAGCGATGACGCCGCGCATGCCTCGTTTACGAAAATCAGAAGATAACCCTTTCTCGTTCTAGTATGTTTTTTGAGAAAGAAAAGTGGCAGGTTGGCAACGCTTAGTAATATTTTTGTAGTATTATGTGTTTAGGTTATACATTATATTCGTAACTGCGTCACACGAAATACAGTACGGATAAACATCGTGAAATGTAAAAGAGAGGAGGAGTGCTGATGCTTCTACCCTTTATAAATTATTTACGAATATATTTAAAGTACCTACCTAAATTCTCTGACGTTTTCTAGAATTCTACTGTCCCATAAAATATTGTCCCATGAAAGAATTACCGATTCGATGCAATCAAGGTACTGGTGCACTAAGTTTAAGCCTATTTCTGGTATTAATATTATGAACATCACCAATTTCGGTAATTCTAGATCCTTTTTGCTTCTCTGTTATATGCGGAATAGAGCGTGCTGAAAAAAGTTGAAAAAAAATAATAATTATTTCTCGGAATGGATTTGAACTATCAAATTCCATCTAGTAACATTATTATAGACTAGAGGGCGCGCGCGGCTTCGCCCGCTTATTAGGAGTGAATTCTAAAAAAACCACGAAACACGTGTTCAATAAAATATTTTTTACAGTCTGAATTTAAATTTTTATAAAAATCGGTGGCAATTTAAAGATTTTTCCATATAAACTTTCATACCCCTTATTGGAACCCTTAGGGGGTGAATTCTTAAAAACCATGAAACACATGTTCAATGGAATATTTTTAAGTCTGAATTTCAAATTTTATAAAAATCGGTACAGATTAAATTTTTTTCCATACAAACTTTCAAACCCTATTTCATCCCTTTAGAATAAAAATTTTTCAAATTCCCTTATTAGTGGATGTCCAGAATATGAAAATACAGATGTTCTGTCCAAATTTCACGTTTCTACCATCAGCGGTTACGGCTCTGCGTGCGTCTTACCTCAGTCAGTCAGCACAAGTCCTTTTATATATATAGATATTTATTACAAAAGCATATTATTACAAAAGCATTCATTATTATTACGTATAATCTAAACACAAACAAAAGGAAACTATATAATGATTGTTAAACTTAAATTTATATTTCCACTTCTTCGCTCTGGTGTCGAGGCAAAGCGCGACGTTTCGTTCTACCACTCAACACGCAACGCCTCCAGAATTCGGCAGAAAGTGGGGAACGAAGTATCTTAACACTAGGTTCCTTCTGCCTATCCTGCTGTGTGCGGGATACAGCGTGAATCTGATTTATTTTATTTTGACTTATTTAACTAGAGGTAACGAGCAGTGGATCTTATAATAAATGATAAGGTATGTATGTATAAGGTGCCACAGTAGTACAGGTAGCGGAATTTAAAAGACTATGTACATATAGAAGAAAACGAAAGGGTAAACTTAAATATTTTTATTATCTTTTGTATCTCTTTATACAGCAAGCTAGACAGAAGAAACCTAGTATTAAGACACTCTGTTCCCCACTCACTACCTAATTTTTGAGACACTGCGTGTTAAACGCCGAGTTTTGTCTTGCTACCAGAGCTCGGAAAAACTATTCTTTCCAAATGTAAAACAGTCGCTGTGCCATATTTTCCTCTATAATCTTGTAAAGATAAAATAACGACTGGGTCTTGATATTTACTTTTTAGTCCACCTACCTTTCATAGTGTACGCAATATAAGGCAAAATATATTTAAAAAGCCACGCTGCGTCGCCATTAGGATACGAGATGTCGTTGAGAGCGCGATATAATTACTACACAGTATTAACATAGATTTTTTTCCTACATTTTAAACCTCATGTTCGGTTTTCGTACATTTATTCACTTAGCTCGTAATGCCCAACTTTAGCGAACGTGAATTAAAATAAAGTGAGCGCAAAAGTGTTTTTAATAAGCAGCAAATTTTACAGGTGCTCTTGAATTTTATTTAATTCACTTTATTTATAAAATTGTTGCTAGAAATTATTGCTCGGGTTACTGGTTTGTGCATAGTTCTGACTAAGCAACACATTAAATAATATGTAATATAAATAATTGTTAGATATAATATTTAAATATTATTTTCTTTTTTTTCAGCTTCACGCAGTATCTCGTTTATATTTTTATATCTCTATATTTTTAGTTGGGCGGGCAGAGGGAGCCTAGTATTAGGATACTCCGCTCTTTACTTTTCGTCAAATTTAGAGGCATAGCGTCTTGAATGGCAAAACTCTAAGATGCATGTATTCTAACGACGTTTTTTTCTAATCCCGCATATAACAGAGTCCATTCTCTTTTTTCACCTTATTTTCGATTGCTTATTGATCGGCAGCACACAACAATGCGCATTGTCGTATTACCAAAGCGAAACACTAAAAATGATTAATTTTCCTAAATGGGAATCGAAATTAAAAGCGAAAGACATTGTGTCACTGTAAATTATAACACCAAAAAATATTATTTACAAATATTGTATGAAATACATTATTATATGATATCTCGTTATATAAACTATACGCCTTAGGCACATTAATAGAATGGCACCATTTGCGGAGAATTTCATTAGTCACCCCCACCGGAATTATTCCATCAAAGATGCCTCGCGAGCCGCAGATATTTCAAGATAAATATTGAAAAGCCAAGGATTCCTATTCAGTAAATGTTATGTTGTGCTATTATAGTTCTAATAGAAATATTTTTGTTTTGCCTGGTAATGTTCATAATTATAAATATCCCTTCCTCGTTATACCCTTTGTTTGTTTTTTTTTTGTTTTACTTCAATTGTTCTTTTTCTATAAACTTATATATATCTTTAAATACCTCTGTAAATTTGCTTACTATACGGGAGCAATCCAAAAAAACCTAATGGCCTTGTAATTTCTAATCTATCGCCTACATCCAAAATAAAGATATACCACTGGAAGCTAAAGAATCAAAAAAAATCATTACAGTAAACAGAAACAGGAAGCGACGCCATTTTAAGATCTACATTTAGTAAAACTTTTACTAGAAATCTCGATGTGGCATTTGTGTCGTACTTTTCGTATCAAGACCTATTTAGCTAGTATCCCATTAAATGTAACATTGTGAAGATGCAATAAATATTAAAAAAAAACTAATTCCCGCCATTTTTCAAATTTTTTTTCAAGCAAGCAAAATGAACGTATGTGACGAAGAAATTCGGTACATTATAAAATTTTATTACAAAAAAGGTAAAAGTACGACGAACACCGCGAATAAAATGTGTACGGTTTACGGACCTAATGCAGTATCAATAAGAGTAGCACATATGTGGTTCAAGCGTTTCAAGTCTGGAAATTTTAGTGTGAAAGATGAGATTCGCTCTGGGCGCCCTGTCACAGTGTCATCTTTGAGAAAGTGGAGCAAGATCGACATATTAGTAGCTGGATGTTGATCATAAATGGATGGATGTTTCACGTCATTTACGAAAGTCTGGGTACAAGAAATTAATGTCTAGAGTTTGAAGAAATTAATGTCTGTCTAGAGGTACAAGAAAGTAAAGAAAAAACGGATCGCATCAAATGTCTTATACTTTCGTATATACTTTTTTAACTTTTTCATTATTATCAGCTAATCAAGTAAGCAGTTTTATATTTATCTACTACTTAAACTAAGCTTATAACTAGAGATAATTATCTAGATATTTAATTCCAAAGAAAGTCCAGGTATTTTTAGATTGCCTTTTTGTAAACATTTCACTTATTATCTATTAACTTAATACCTATTACAATTTTACAATTTATATATAGTTTTGTTTTTCATTCTAAGTGCCTATCGGAGGATGGATTCAGGACGTGGAAAGTATAACCGAAGTGGTCATAACCTCTACTAAAGAAGATATGACCTCTTCGTTTCTATTTTTAATGGCCATTTTTAAATTGTATTCCACAATGCCTTTTGTCGTTGCCATTGTTGCACTGCGGATCAGCCTTTTGACCGCATCGTCTTCGCTGCCGCTGTATTAGTAGCAGCTGTAAGTGTGTCGCGTTATTGCGACGACTGCGGGCGGGACGCTGTCACGCAGCTGTAATTTTGCCAACTTCATGTTCACTACTACTACCATGGCGTTTGTCAGACCCTGAGCTTTGTGAATCGTTAACACCTTTGAACCTGTACTCACCCCGTATCCTTGTTGAATAATGGAGTCTTTCTCTTCTTGCGTAAAAGTGAGGTAGAAGGTGTTTTTTTTTGGTCTTTGATGCTTACAATATGAAAGGAGTTCACTGCCCTTTTCATTGCGTCTATACCGCAGTATATTTCTCGTAGGGCGTAAGCGACATCCATGGGGCTTCTATGGGTACACAGTAAGTATTTGCTGATGCTTAGCATTTGGGATGGACTGCGGTAAAGCATTTTAAAAAGATGCTCCCGGTAAATATAGGAAAGTTGATTTACATCTCCGATCAGTAATTCTTCTGTTCGGGAGATTATAGCAGCCTTCACTATTGCTCCAAAATGATTTATCAGGGCTTCGTCTACCATAAGGCGCGTACACCTTTCTGATTTTCTAACTTCGTTAACCAATATTGTCTGCCATAGTGCGAACCTTACTATTTACTAAGTTCCTTCTATTTACCGACAACTTCTCCCTGTTCTTTGGCTACCGTTGTAGTAGTGGTTTAAGCCATTTAGAACCATTCTTTGGTTTACGCTATATATGAATTTGAACCTACAAACCTAGTGTTAAGATACTTCGTTCCCATTAAGATACTTCCGTTCCCCACTTTCCGCCGAATTTTAACAGCATTGTGTGTTGAGTTGCGAAACTCAACGTCTTGCTAAGCCTCGTTACCTGATTGAGGCAATGAAGATATTAAAAATTTTATTCCCTGGAGTGGGAATCGAATCCACGAAACTTAGTGTTAAGATACTTCGTTTCCATTAAGACTTACCTTCGAATTCTGGAGGCATCGCAGTGTTGAGCGATGTTAAGTGGCGGAACTCAACGTCGCACTTTGTTTTGTTATCAGAGCGAGGAAATGAAAACATTAAATATTTCGCTCCCTCAAGTGTTTACAATCACACTCTTGTCTTGTGTGTAAAAATTTAAAATACTATCATTTTGGATAATCGTATTTCAACTTACTACTATCATCCAGGCTCATTCTTATTATTTTAAAATGTAGATTGAGTATTGAATGTTTCTAATTTTATATAGAAAATTTTTATGTTAAAAAAAACTTTATATACATTATGTGAGCAATTTTGTAATTCAAATATAAAATAACGAATTAGTGAAAAACGCTTTGAAGAAATTTCTCCTTTAAAAGCAGTTATCAAAGACGGTATTTAGGTAACGCGAACACACTTTCATATATTCTAACATTTCTTTCACGTTCAAAGTTATTTTAACATGGCTTTAGACTTGCATTTAATTTTCTTAAAGTACCTTTTTTGTTTGAATATTTTATAAAAACACTATTAAGACTAGTTGTGGCGCAGGGGAATAAAAGCATTGCGTGTTAGTTGCAACACGCAATGCTTCCAGAATTCGGCGGAAAGTGGGGAGCAGAGTGCCTTAACACAAGGTTCTCGCTCCCTACCCTGATACGTACGAGATACAGCGTGCAGCAGAAAAAGAACTTCCAAAATTAATAGATCATAGATGTGGTCGTCAAAGATGTGTCATATCGTTTATTAATTGACTTCTTTTTTGAAAAAGGAGAAGTTTCTATATTCGCTAACTATATACGAGTATATATTCATGATTACACCTAGAGACAATATCCGCTCAATTTTGAAAAGATTTAATTTGTGAGCGGTGGAAGTTAGAATTCAATGAAAAAAAATAAAAATTATTCATTCCTCGGAGTGGGGCTCGAACTTACACCTATTCCATCGTCTCCAGCACCACGACTCAAATAGCGAATGCATACCATAAATTAACGTACCTATAATTATTTTTAATCATAGATAGATTACAAACATTTCTTCGCATCATTTCGCAGAACAGTTAACATCAAGTTCTGCGGCCGACATTGGAGTTAGAATCCAATCTTCCTAAGAACTAAATGGATTGGCCTATATTGCAACACTTTCAATTTTAGTTTACGAGCATGTGAAAATTCTAGAAGCAATTTCCTCACTTGCGAAGTACCATAAGCGGGATTAAACGAAAAACTCGGTTTTGTTTCGAAAATACTGCATCCTGCATCAATGCAAGTGAAACTGATTGAATGGAATACTTGGTTTTTAATGCTTTTTTTCTTTCCGATGTTCCTCGAATATTATTTGGCTTTGTTTTGAAATCTAATATATGGATTTAGTTTAAAAAAAAAAAAATACATACAAAAATATAAAATATAAATACAACAACAAGCAAAGACAGGGTAGGGCCAGTCGTGGTGCACAAGGCATCAGGTTGTGGGTTCGAATCCCACTCGAGGAAATAAAATATTTAATATTTTCATTTTTTAACCGACTTCTGTAAGCAAGGGAGAAAACCTTTAAAGAAACTAATTCCATTATGTTTTTCAAATAAATATTTTATGGATATATTTAAAAACAAAAAAAAAATATATATTTCCACTCTGATTCAATAATATTAAATCAGTTTCCTAAGGAATGGCAAACAATGTTACCTGTAATTGCTTACAGGCATAGGTAAAGTTAAAGTTATAATATCAAAAATGAAGATTTTTATACCAGTGGCTAGCTTGTAAGAAATTGCTTTTAAAATTGGCTAGCCTTTCCAACTTTTTAGTTTTTATTATTAAACTTCCTTTTTTTATTATGCCGTAACATATATAGCTTATCCTACATATAGCTTATCTATTTTGATAACCAAATTCCTTAGAGTTTCTTTTCTTAGTAACAGTTTTTATTTACCAAAGAACTATTGGAATTAAATCTTCTTTCCTTTTGTGAGAGAAGAGAGAAGATGAGGCAATACTTAGAAAACTAACGCAGGAATATATCTGGAAAATCTCAAGCAATGGAACTTAGAAAAGACCCAGGACAATAATCAATCAATCAAAGGGAGGCAATAATCAGATAGTATTATTTAGATCTTATTTAGATCGGTGAATTTCACAGCATGGTTAGTAAGGTTTAGATTTTTTAAGTGTGAAATCAATATTCCATTTTCTGTATGTTAAGTATATGTATTGTTTTTTTATGTTATTATTTATTCAATATAATGGCATTGGTATTCCTGCAAAAAAAAAACTAATTGTAAAAATGAGCACTGCATTCGATATTACGATATACGTCTAGAGGGATCTAGTCGACATGTTCTGTCTAAAAATTTCGTAGCATTTAAATAAGTCAATAAAAAGTACTAGGCCAGGCTAAGGCCTAAACTAGGCTAAGGCCTTGGCTAGGCTAAGGCCTAGGCTAGGTTAAGGCTTAGGCCAGGCTAAGACCTAGGTTAGGCTAAGACCTAGGCTAGGCTAGGTTAAGGCCCTAGTATTTTATTCCCATGAATGCCAGCCCACATAATAATATCCATGGTGTTTGGGATATCAGTTACGTCACCTTTTCTTTATTTTTGATTTTTTTAGTAAATTATATGTTGATACATTTGTAAAATCAAACATATTATGTTTAAGTCTCTCAGTCTACTGAAAAAGACTGCTTTGCAACTTTCATTTTATCTTATAAGACATCTTTTTAGTGAAACTGCAAGAATATATTGACTTAAGACTCTCAGTCCATTGAAACCGATTGCTTTACTACTTTCATTTTATCTTTTAAGACATCTTTCCAGTGATACTGCATGTACATACTCGTATTGACTCTAAAGGAAATTTTATTTTTACTAACATTTTTATATTTAAAATAAACTTAATCTCAATTTGGCTCTACTATTACTAATATAATTAATATACTGTTAATAATATAATTTAATTTGAGCAATCCCCTCTGAAACTCTCTTCGATGGTCAATTTGTTATGTATCGGCTGGGTCAGAGACATTATTGTTAAAAAAAATGGTTTATTTAGTTAAAAGCATACAGACGCCTCTAAAAATAATAAATAAAATGTAGATTATTCTATCATTGTTCGTAATAAGGAATCTTTGCTAAATATTAGTGTCTAAGGATCCTGTTAAATCCTTCTTTACTATATCTACTATAATACGCTCTGGCCTCATAATAAAAAAAATATATCATCAGAATTATTTGAATAAGATGAACACTAAACTAAATTAAATAAAGACTAAATTATGTATGCAATGATTTTTTTATCGGATACAATTGCTCTAAAGCTATATTAAAAATAGTATGTAGTAAGTGCTCTGTCAATCTATGTAAATATTAAAAATAAGTATCTGTTTTATTAAGGTGATCACGTCAGACCTTTTGTTTTTTATTTAATCGAATCAAGTTCTATAATATAAGATTTTATTTTTTTTGCAAAAAATGCATTCTTTCTATAATTTTACTAAATATCTACGTTACCTCAGGGTAGTGTATAAAAATCTTATTATGAATTTTAAGCAATCAATCCTCTATGTAAATCGATTCTATTGGCTACCCTTTAGTTAGAATCATTTGTATTATAATATTATGTCTGTTTATATATTAAAATTTGAATGATAATTTACCTTTTTAATTGTCGCGTAGTTCGAAATAAAGCAACAAATGTGTACATATTTATTTGGTAGTGATGAAGCGCAGCTCTCATGCTCTGAGGACGAAGTTATGAGGAAGAATAGTTTAAGTAATGCACTCTAATCTTTATTACATCGTAATCGCATTAATATTAATAAATAACAAGTCGTAGCGCAGCGGCAACAAGTGTGACTGTAAAATCGACTGATTGTGGGTTCGATCCCCACTCGAGGAGATGAAATATTTACTTATATTTATATTTCCATTTCTTCGCTCTGGTGTCGAGGCTAAGCGCGGCGTTGAGTTCTGCCACTCAACACGCAATGCCTCCAGAATTCGGCAGAAAGTGGGGAACGGAGTGTCTTAACACTAGGTTCCCTCTGCCTACCCTGCTGTGTGCGGGATACAGCGTGAAGCTGATTTATTTAGTTATTTTATTTTATTTTTAACAAGTTACAATGCGTTCTTAAATATTTAAAAACACTGTGAATTATCTTTTTTTTCCATTATATTTTTTTACCATTCATGCGTTCGACGTGACCAAACCGGCTGAGCACGTCTTCTTTATTCTCAAAGTGACATCCTCGCTAGTAACTGCCATTCTGTATATCTCTTCATTATGGATTCGATCAACCAAGCTGACTCCGCATATTCTACGGAGAGATCGCATCTCCACGGTATTCATTTTTCTTGTATTCTTCTTCTGTAATATCCACGCTTTGCAGCCGTATAACAGCAAAAGATGAGGTTTGAAAATATAAAAAAGAAATATAATTTATCTCCACAAACACAATAAAGTGACACAAAAACCTTCGTATATCATTTTGATAGGTTCCATACAAAATTATATTTTATTAAGAATCTAGTTTTATATAGGTTCAGGACATCGCTCGTTTTCCATTTTACGAGGCTGCATAAAAAACTCACTATCATTTGGATAAATGATCTGTGCCCTTTTATATTCTGCTCGTCAAACCGTGTGATTTAATTTATGATTTTTTTACTACCGCCAAAGAAGTGTAAAATATTATTTACTACGTCGGTTTTTTTTACACTTCAGATATAAAATACGAAAAAAAATATTTAAGCTTTTTAAAGCTTCACGCTGGTGTCTCCACATAACAGGGTAAGTAGGGAAACCTGGGAACCTAGTGCTAAGATACTCCGTTGTCATAACGAGGAAATGAAAATATTAAATATTTGATATTCTCGAGTGAGAATCGAATCCACAATCTTTTGCGTTTACTGTTGATTACTTTTTAGGGTTCCGTATCTTTAAAGGAAAAAGGAACCCTTATAAGATCAATTTGTTGTCCGTCTGTCTGTATGTCTATCAAGAGCATTTATATCGTTAACGTTAAGAGATATCGAGTTCAAATTCAAACCATCAGGTCTATGGTCGTTTGATTTTCTGAAAAAAATGTATTTCTACATTTGCTTAAAAAAATAATATGGCCGTTTATATCGCAAAAAACGCGTATATCGACACTATAAAAAGAATCAAAATTAACTAAAACTTCCCCTCTAACTTAACCTAGAATTATGAAACTTGACAGCTAGCATTTACAGGTAGTATTAGTCTGAAAACTATACATTTTTGTTTAAATCCTAAAAATAATAGCCTTAAAAGGAGGGCAAAATTTGTTATTTAAGCCGCTAGTTTAAATGACGTATCAGATGAAAGGGCTCTGACTAAGGTAAGCTTGAATAGTTTCTTCTCAACTAACTTTAACTACCTTTTATTAAGTAATTTAAATCGAGGCTCAAAAGTTTTCAATTAGTAAATTCTTTAATAAAAACTAATGAATTTGATACGTCCACAGAATTTAAATGCGGAAAGTTTTAACTTGTCCAAGTGAAGGCAGTTAACTAATTTACATTCTACAATTTTCTAAAGTCGACTAAAGAATGGTCAATTACTGTCCTTCGTAACAATTATTTATAAACTTGGAGCTGATAAATTTAATATTATTTGTACAAAAATAATGCTTTATAAATCAGCTTCACGCTATATTCCTCACACAGCCCCCGCTGTGCCTACTCTTAGACAGTTAGTTACCTAGTGTTAAGACACTACGTTCCCCACTTTCCGCTGAATTTTTTGAGGCATTCCATGTTCATTGGTGTATCTCCACACCCGGCTTTTGCCTTGGTGCCAGAGGGAAAAAATGCAAATAGTAATCTAAAATAATTCGTTTCCTCGAATGAGATCGAGCCCACAACCGTCGCGTTACAGTCGAGCCCTCGTACCCCTATGCCACAACCTCTAGTGGTTAAAATATTTATAATTTTGTTAAGATTTCACAAGAATAAAATAAATTAGAACACATTTATTTATCTAATGATTGTCATCATTAATAAATTGTATATCAAATAAATGGTACTTATTACTGAAATATAAAACCTTTAAATAAAATTAAATATTTCATAAGTAATTGATATTTTAGGGGCCAGTTGTAGCGCATGGGCACAAAGTGTGACTGTAAACTCGACTGGTACGTTTGATACCCACTCGAGTAAATTTAATATTTATTTACATTTATGTCTTCAATTCTTCGCTCTGCCTACCCTGCTGTGTGCGGCGTACAGCGTAAAGCTGATTTTTATTTATTTTTAATTAAAATTTTATAATATAAATGTATCTCGACCGCGTTAGGCTTTTTTATTTATTACTAGTGGGCACGCGCAGCTTCGCCCGCTTATTATTTACCTTTAGGGGTGAATTCTAAAAAAC
Organism: Heliconius himera; assembly: GCA_021202915.1. NCBI lineage: Eukaryota > Metazoa > Arthropoda > Insecta > Lepidoptera > Nymphalidae > Heliconius > Heliconius himera. The sequence continues at coordinate 88,321 of JAJHJA010000591.1, forward strand.
CACGAAACACATGTTCAATCATATATTCTTAACAGTCTGAATTTAATTTTTTATAAAAATCGGTGGCGATTTAAAGATTTTTCCATATAAACTTTCAATCCCTTATTTGAATCTTTAGAGGGTGAATTCTAAAAAAACCCTTAAGCCCGTGTTCAATGAAATATTTTTAAGAGTCTGAATTCCAAATTTTATAAAAATTGGTGACGTTTTAAAAAAAAATGCATACAAACTTTCAACCCCTATTTCATCCCTTTAGGGTAAAAATTTTTCAAAAACCTTTCTTAGTGGATGTCCAGATTATGAAAATAAACATCTGTCCAAATTTGACGTTTCTACCATCAGCGGTTACGGGTGTGCGTGCGTCTTACCTCAGTCAGTCAGTACAAGTCCTTTTATATATATAGATTGATGGTCTCAAATGACCATATAGGAGGCCAATACTTAACGATGGTTGTGGATTCCAGTTTTAGATATTTTTTTTTTATACTTCTCACAAATCTCAAAATTTCTACAGGAATGGGATTATGGCACTACCCATAAGATGGCAACAAGTCATCGATCAAAACGGCACATACATATTATAAACTAGTTGTGGCTTACCCAAGTTAATAACATTCTATATAAAATGATTGCTGTACAGTTTTTAAATTAGTTACATATATTATTAGCTAAATGTATAATTGGTAAATATGTAATTATTACATTGTACACGTAGAAAGGATGTTTTAAGACAATTTTATATAGATTTATTTCAAACGAAAAGTAAAGAAACAGAAAACTAAAGTTTTAAGTAAATCGGTTCAGTACTTTCGGAGATTCACGTGATCATACATACATACATACGTACATACATACATACATACAGACAGACAGGCAGACAAGAAATTAAAAAATATATATTTTTGCTTTCTATTTTTTTTAATTGACCCTCTATCCATTTCAGTCAACACTACTAAATGTACAGATAAAATATGTTGACTGTTTTATAGAGATTAATAACAAAATGATATCTAAAGAAAATATTTTCCTTTGTATTGCTCATCAATACGAAAATACTTTTGCTCCTAGAGACATATCATAAAATACAGATCCATACAATAAAAAATACTTTTCTCAGTTAATCTTCACAGGTCTACAACGAGACATTAATAGGCTATAAATATAAAGAATATATACATAAATCGACATGCAGATTAGTGCGTTTGGTATACAGTGAACGCTGTACCATTGTAATACTATGCTAATACTTCCGATGTGCGACGCTCGGTGACCGCTGCCCGATTTATATTATTAGCAAAGTAAATAGTTGTTTGAAAAATTTAATTCACGCTGCTTCACGCTGTTTTCCGTATACAGCAGAGTAGTCAGGGGGAACTTAGTGGTAGGACACTCCGTTCTCCATTTTTAGCCGAATTCTGGAGACATTGAGTGTTGCGTGACGGGACTGATCGCCGCGCTTTGCTTCGGTATTATAGCGAAGTAATTAAATAATACATTTAAATAAATATTTCATTTTCTCGAGTGGGGATCGAACTTATAACCAGTCGCGCTTACAGTTATACATTTGTGACCGTACACCACTACTGGCCTCATTAATATTATTAAAAAAGTAAATATTGTTAATCTAGGTAACTTTGACAGATACGAGCGACATTTTACATAATATCTTAAAAAGGACATGCGTTTTTGTTGTATTAGTACTCTCGTAATACTTATACACCAGTATAGAAGACGTATACATCATTATAGAACAAATCTGAATTTTGTAGTCTGTCAAAGTTACCCCCAAAAAATGGGTAACTTTGACACACAAATAACCATTAGTAAAAACGTAGTCTTAATTATTCTTCTTATTAATCTAGATATCATTGGAGATACCAGTGTTTTTATGAAATCGATCGAATGAAAAACATTTCGCAATTTTGTCTTATATTATTAAAAAAATGGGGAACCTGTTTAGAGTGTTTGGGAAAAACGATATATTTTGAATCACCATAAATACAACACTTAACACATTTAGTAAAAAAACTTTTAGGCAAATTAAAAAGAAAATAAGCCAAAATAAAAGACCTTGAGCAGCAATTCATTTAACACGTAAGATGTTAATGGTGCTAAAGTAAGATTATCTTCATCTATATTTGTGTTTTCCTTACACTGCGTCTTAAATTTCTTTTCGTTTTTAAATTAACATTTATTAATTAAAATAAACATATAACATAAAAATAGTCAATAATATTGTATCATATTATCGAAGGTAGTTCAAGTGGGACACTGTCAATGTTACCCAAAGAATAAAAGTTACACAGATTGACTGTAGTTGTTTGGGTTACTAAATATTATTATTGATAGTTTAGGACGTCCAGAGAATGTGGTAGTAACGAAATTGCAACAAAGATTTATGAAGCAAGAGTGAGTGGGAAGAGGCAGTGTAACCTATGTTGACTTTCGAGAACACAGTATCCATGATATATGAAGAGGCTGATGATAAAGGCCATAGTGTTTAGCACTCCGACTTGGGATTAAGAATAAATAAAAATAAGAAAAAAAATGAAATATTGTTAAAAATATAATAAAGAAATGTTGTTGTGAAAAATGTTGATATATAACTTATAGGTATAATATTGTTTTTGTGCTATACACACACTGCACTGAAGAAAGGAAAATATTTAGGTAATTAAAAGTATCAAAACAAGCGGGGTTCGTAGAGACGCAGGTTCCATTTTACCAATTCAAACGTGAAACTAAAAGATCCTATTAGGTTACCTAACTATTATAAGAGTTTTTATTTATTAAAATATTAAGATACTGTGTGACAAGATTTTGTGTTTAATATAAAAAGGGATTATTTTATACATATTGTAAATAGAAACCAACTTCAAGAAAATATATATAGCGCCAAAGGCTATCTTACTTCATATTAAACTTCTTTTATACTTTTTAAAATATATGAAATCCTCGCAAAATTCAAAATCTTCGCAACTAAAGCCAAGTCACTAGTCACATCTGGTAAGCGAAGAAGTATTACACACATTAGGTACAAACTACTGTATTGCTCTAGAATTGAAATGTCTAAAATGTGTTCTAGCAACTTTAAGGTCTATAATATACTATCGTTGCGATCGCGGCTTCGCCCGCGAAATCACGAAACTATTTGTGTTTTTATATATACACATATATCTCTAGTGTATTTATAAAGACTTAATATGCACCTTGGGTTACAATATTACATCCATAAAAAAAATCATTGTTTTGGAAATAAAAAAGTACACATAATCTTTTACTTTCCAGAATAACATAGAATCTGTAGGCATTGCGTGTTGAGTGGCGGAATTCAACGCCGCGCTTTCATCGTTACCAGAGCGAGGAAATGAAAATAATTAATATTATATTTCCTTGAGGAGAAATCCAACCTGTCACTTTTGCTATCGTCGTCGTCGTGCCCTTGTACCACGATTAGCCTCTACACATATTAATACCGGAATAAAACACTTAAAAATTACCTAACCAAGAAATTTAAAAAATATAACTAATCTACTATCCAAATAGCGACCAAACAAAAATATGAATTAATAATCAATAGCGAATAACCTTTTGAAGCATCAGTATATATCAAAAATAAAAAATGTATTAAAAATTACACAACCCTCAATCGTTTCCCCGTTGGGGTCGGTTGTTCCATGACGCAAAAGAATATACAGAGATGCTAACAACATAAATAAGTTGTAACAGGCGTATAAAAATTTCGACGTAGCTCAATGAGAACGTATGGCTTAGTGGTCAGAGTGCCCGGTCGGTTTCCAGGAAGCGCGGGTTCGAGTCCCGCTACGTTAAAATTTTATACGTTTTCTAAATAAGTATGTATTTACCTGTCACTTTGATATATTATTTTGTTTGTTTGTGTCTTGAATTCACAATAAGTATTTTTATTTAAAATTAACAATCATTTTCAGTTATTGTTTTGTAGCTTATGAATACTAAATTTAATATACAGTATATGAGTTGAATATTCAGTTTCGTTTCATTTAAATCATCGCGACGCCATCCACAGGCGGAATACGAAGAAGGGAGTGTCTTAACACTAGGTTTTCAATGCCTACCAAGTCAGGCATTAAGAGAAACACATACATACGTACATTTTCCTATCCTGGTTCATTGTTTATTTTAATTATTTTGAAATCTAAGCTGTTGTAGCAGACAACAATGATGATGTAGTTTTCATTAATTACCACTACTTTTATATATTTCTAGTTATAATATAGATGTAAGTCTATTTGAAATATTTTAAGTCAAATTGTATAATTAATTTATGACATTGTTTAAATTGTAGCATTATTTTACTATTGAAACCGAATTACAATAATCTATAGCAATATTAATTCTTTGACAAAAGAGAATTCCTATTATTGTCATGTTATCTATAAGAATGGCCAAATAAGCATGTTGGTTGTATGGGACTTTGGGCCCTTAAATATTTATTTTATTCTGTTTTTTAGTATTTGTTGTTACAGCGAGCACTACTGATGAATGTAAGCCCCTTTAAGTTTTTATTTTATTCTATTATTTTGTATGTGTTATTACAGCGGCAACAGTCAAATGTCGACTATCACGATTCATCAGTACTACAGCCTGGTGACAGATGGACAGACAGACAGCGCTGTCTATCTATTTGTCCGTTCCAGTAATATTGTCTATTTAAATATCTCCATTCTAAATTAAATATAGGAAAATGTATGAAACGTTGAATTTTAGAGACAAGATGTCGCGATGAATAAGGACATGCACTCCGGGATTTTCTAGAATATTTTTGCGACTCTTATATTAGTAGAAAATTTTATTTTGTGGATGTGAATATTAAATTTAAAATGTATGCAAATGATTTTTTCGCTTATTTTGTTTAGTAAATGTTTATGTGAAAGTTTATATGAGTTACAACGTATTTTATTTGCATTTTAATCGAATTATTGTGATTTCTAATTTTTATCTTGTTAACTGATACTAGTACCGTGTGATTTAAAATGACGCTGCTTATGAAGCGGTCTGCGTTATTTATTTAATTTCATATATTTTTGTAATAATGTATTAAAAATTAAAACGATGTGTTATTCGCTATAGCTCTTATTTTTTTAACCGACTTTTGTAAGAAAAGGAGGTTATCAATCCACTGTATTTTTTTTTTATATTTGTTACCTCCCTTGATTATGGGATCCGTTTGACAATGGTATCTGTGAAAAAACCACTTAAATCTTAAATTTGCATTAGGTATGTGCGCGACAAATGGACTAATTACTCAATATTTTTTATATGTATGTTTTTTTTTTGTAAAAAATATAATTGTACTGCAATAGTGACAAGGAAAAATATTGTTAAAATTGGTCTCAGAAGTAAGATTCCTCATCGTTGCATTTATTTTCAATAAATTTCGAAAAAGAGGAAGTTTACATTTTTAACCGACTGCAAAAAAGGGAGAGGTTCCCAATTCAACCGAATATTTTTTATTGAGCTGAGCGAAACGAAACTCTTACTAGACAAAAATGCGTTTCGTTGTAATGCTACTCCTCCAAGACCGTTAAGCCTACAGTTCTGAAATTTTGCAGCAACGTTGAGGACGACACGGTGATTTAGTAAGTAGTTTGGTGATAATTGTAATTATAGTTTTTGAGTAAATGGTCAAAATGCGCGTGCGGATAAAACAGAAAATTTCGCAAAATTTTCACAAAACGAAATAACTTATACGAAATAACTTAGTTTCGCTCAGCTTCACCCGTCGTGCATAACAGGCCGCTCCATGTCATCAATATATGTTCTTGTCAATATGCCAAAATGTTAGTTTGCACAAAAATAATATCTAATTAAGATTCGAGTTTTATATAGTACAGCCACTACCTCGTTCTCGTTTGGGAAGCATCTTCTTAACATCTACCAATCACTTAAAATCGTAAAATAAATTATTTTTTAACAAAAACAGCTCATGCTACAACAACCTTACACAATCTCTTACAATCTTAACAATCTTACAATATCAAATTACTAAGCCCGTTTGTTTTACTTGGCACTGATATCAAAATCATAAAATCTTTTTTTTTTTCATTTTGTTGCTTAACAAAATCAATCTTTAGTAATCTTTACTTTATGTAAAACTAGAGGGCGCGCGCGGCTTCGCCCGCTTATTAGAAGTGAATTCTAAAAAAACCACGAAACACGTGTTCAATAAAATATTTTTAACAGTCTGAATTTAAATTTTTATAAAACTCGGTGGCAATTTCAAGATTTTTCTATATAAACTTTCAACCCCTTATTTGAACCCTTAGGGGGTGAATTCTTAAAAACTATGAAACACTGTGTTCAATGAAATATTTTTAAGAGTCTGAATTTCAAATTTTATAAAAATCGGTACAGATTAAAAAAAAATCCATACAAACTTTCAACCCATATTTCATCCCTTTAGGGTTAAAATTTTTCAAATTCCCGTCTTAGTGGATGTACAGAATGTGAAAATAAACATCTGCCCAAATTTCACGTTTCTTCCATCAGCGGTTACGGCTCTGCGTGCGTCTTACCTCAGTCAGTCAGCACAATTCCTTTTATATATATTGATTATTTTTCGTCGTCTTTAGAAGTCGGTTTCTTTTTTCTTAAAAATAATAATTTATTGGGAAAAATTTAAGTTGCAAAGTTTCAGTAGCAGTGCTAATAACTGATACACTGATAATATTAATTACACTGATAATATTATGATACACTGATAATATACATGATACACTGATAATATTAATTATAAAGTATAAGAATTGATTTGGTTAGATGTGTTAATATCAGAAAATATCGGTTCAAAATTATTTTATATTGAATAATCTATTTTACGATGTAAGCCATTGGAGAATAAGAATGTACAATATAATGCTAAATGCTTATATTTTAAATTTAACGGTAAAAGAACAATTACTAATGCTGCTCACCACCTCTCTGATTAAGAAATTCTTAGCTACTATAAATAACATATTTTGTATTAGCGTCACGCTGTATCTTGCACATAGAAGGGTAGGCAGGGGAAACCTAGTGACAAGACACTCCGTTTCCCATTTTCTGCCGAATCCTGGAGGCATTGTGTATTAAGTGGCGGAGCTCGTCGCGCTTTGCCTCGACACTAGACTGAAGAAATATAAATAAATATTTCATTTCCTCGAGAAGAAATCGGACACACAAACTATCGCGTTATAACAAATTTATTTTGATAAGCAGTTACCGGGTCAAATATTTCTAAAACTTCCATCCTATTTTCCACTTCAGTTACTCCAGCTTTCGGGGAGAGTAACGAAAAAGCTTACGTTGCTCTCTGGCGTCAAGCCTTTTTGCCTTCTAAGTACTTCAGTGATTTTGAAATGAGCTGATTTAATGATCAA